>DWHO01005738.1:0-10126 GCA_018247575.1 Eurytides lysithous rurik | reverse complement strand
AGCCAGACCCAGCCGTAGTTCCGCCTTGCTGAAGACGTTTGTCTTCCGTGTACACCACCAATACCGCTACCGCGGTCAGAGAAGGGACCCCCCAAACGTGTGGCCATAGCCACACGAGATCCTGCCCGAGTCATGGGGAAAATCCCCGACACTCGAATCGGCCACGAGCCGCCATACATCACAGAATTTGAGACAGTCGTTCTTAGAGAAATGTTTTACTGTAACAGACAGTTGATCATAATATGTCTTGAGCGAATAAATTAAAGTTGGAGTGTAAGCGTAATAAGAGTAATGAATCCGCGATTAAGGCAAGTCTTAAGATCCTGCTTCATTCTGAGACTGCTCGGTGCCGGGATGGAACGATACCTTGGCTGGGGGTTTACCGGCTTAGAGCGGACGGTAACCACACCTACGTGGACGAAAGATGAGCCCTCCTACGGTCGAAAGTGACCTCTCGCACCTGCGCTTACGTCAATACGCGTTGACCACGCATCAAGCTGAAGTGCGTGGAGTGACCTCTTTACCATCATTACACCGCTTGGGACGAAATAAAGGAAACGGCCGTTTGCCCAAGACCTGAGTCACCGTTAATGCCTAGCTAGCTAAATCCATAGAAAAATAAAAATACGTATGTTGCTAGATTGGCTATAGAAATCGGCTGCGTATTTCAAGGACTGGGTACCGGATTTGGTATAGAAGTTTCCCTTCTCCTAGATGGGTTGCAATCCAATCAATACTATTGGTGCCAAACTCTCCAAAAAGGAATAAAAAAAAGGAAATCTTGAAATGGTGGGTAGGTAGAAAAAGAATGAATGGATACTATTGGCGCGGAATATCAGGAAGGCAACAATAGCAGCTCAAGAAACCGGGGTCGTGTACCAGGTATATTTTTAGAAAGGCACCTCCTGGCCAGTCATTTATAAAATATATATATATATTTTTCTTCAGATCAAATTATATTCATTTAAATTAGTTTGACTGTGATCGAATGACTAATTTTCGCTGTCGGAATCCAAATTTTAAGTCTATATTTCTCATAGCAAAATTTAGTTCGCCAAAAATCTCCCTATTTATAGAATGTGTACATAATATGCATATAATGTGCATATACTGATAAAAAATAATGAGTTTTTTGATATTTTTTCTTAAGCTAAGTCCATTTAAACGTAGTACACAAGTATAATTCATGAAATTTTATCTCGGTTTGTTATTATTATTGACTTTTAGTTAATTTTTTTATTCTATTTTTTCTTTTCGGTTACTTTCATTACATTTTGTCACTTTTTTCATATGTGAGTATAAATTAATTATAAAATAGCATTTTGAGTGCACATATTTCTTTGGCGAACAGTAGGCAATCGCTGGCTTTATATTAATATATTGAGATTCTTCTATTACTGTTTGCTGTTTTGTTTGCCAAATAAAATAAATAGAAAAAATCAGCCTTTACTTCATTTTTACTCTTGAATCGTCATTTTTATATTTTCGGGAGGAAGTCACCGGCTCGGAATGCAATTCCGATAAGAGCCGACGAGAAACTCAACAGTTGCTCATTCAAAATACCGTTACAATATCTCTTATATATTCTTAATACACAAAGGAAGTAAAGTTGGCGCCATATATAGGATGTGATATTTTAAGACATTACACAGCTTCTAAGATACGTATACGGGTAACCGCAATGCCTTGAATAGATTCGGCAACATGCCTCAGCCTCTGACCACACGATTTCGATCTCCGGATCGTATATTGACTACACAAGGATGAATAAATTATTCCGTTAGGACTGTCAACATGTCTATCTGTTTGTAGAACTTTGCTTAATGACATACCAACGAGACACGCCATTCCTTACATAAGTAATACGGGTTAATATTTTATGTATCACTGAACGGTATAGCGAAAGAATATTCTATACACTGTATAAGAGGTATACTTTTTGTTGAAGTTTTCAAGTACAATGAGTTCTTTGCATAAATCGTTGTGTAAAGACTTACTTTACTTTCCAGAACTCACGTTCATAAAAAAAATGCGCAACAAGCATATACTCGAATTTAATATGAAAATTTAATGGATCGTGTTTCTCTTCCCTAATGTAGCAAATGTAGCAAACGATCTACATATATTAATTATATTTCACTTTTGATAAATTAAAAATAAGTAAAATAATGAATTAAAATTTCCGATTATTTAAAGATGAAATTAAATAACTACTACACATTCTTGATGGAAACAGGAAATGTTTCTGAAAACATAGTAATCACATACTGTCCTGTTTTAATAAATTTAACAAATTTATGTATCTTAAAATTTCAGGAGGGCTTAAGGAATTATTAAATTATGATTTACGTTACCTGAACCATATTATAAACATTTGGCCACTTTTTAATAAAGAAGACTTCCTTTTACAACATTTCGTTTTCGCTTCATTTGCCTGCTGTTCAATGAATACTAATGTTTTACCTTAGGAAACACGTGCTATCTATTAGATCTTGACGCGGTCTGAAATAAAGGAACTAGCGTAAAACCGATTTACGAATAGTAGATAAGTGTTTGAGCATTATATTGATAGTATATTCATTTAAATTAATAAAATCTTTAAAAAAAATGCACACCCTTCAGTAGTTATATGAAGAAAACAAACTGTCAATAAACAAGTAATAATACTTATAAATCGTCCTTATAACACATCTTCAACTTAATTGTCATACTTTATCATCAGGCGCACTCTTTGCTCAACTTGTGTTAATTTTTATATTAAATATGTATTATTAAAGTGCTAAACAATATTTTGGATTATTTACACCTGCTATACTATGCCCACCGCTTGTCACCTAGAAATGTATCACGGTATAACTCTAAGATTAGCAACTACACTGTCAATGTCGCCCTTCAAATCGGAACGCGTTAAAAGCAAACTTTCGTTTTTGTGTTTACGTGCTCTGCTTTGAAGGAAAAGCGTGCTCTCCTTTTAGAAGTAAACTCTCATGTTGGTCGAGCTACGTATCAGAATCCTGCTGAATGGGTCGGCTTGAATCGGATAGGCAACAAGCAGCAGCACAACCTTACAGAAAATTGACTAAAAGTGGAGGTGTATATGCTTTCACGTTTCGTCCGGTGAATGTGGTGGCCAATGGCTGCTGAGTGGGCCGGCTCGATCCGGATAAGTACCACGACCTCACAGAAAATTGGCGTAAAGTGGAAGTGTTTTTGCATCTGCGTTTCACCCGGTGAGTGAGGTGGCCGGTGGCTCATCTCCCTCCCTGCCCTCACTTTTCCTTCGTTCCTCTTCCAAAAATCCCTCCCTTAAATGCAGGCAACGCATTTGCAAAATCTGTAATGCCGCAAATGTCCATGGGCGGCGGTAATCACTAACCATCAGCCGCTTGCTTGTTTGTCAGCCTAAACCATAAAAAAAGCAAACATTCATTTTACCCTTATGATGACAGAATTAATTTTTACAGAACTAAAATAATATAGAACACATTATTTTAGTTTTACTAGTGTTTATAAAAATGTTCTAGAAGGAATTATATTATTTGTGTTTTCGCTTTAATCTTATAAACTAAACAATGTTAACGAAGACTTACTGTATTAGCATGATTGCGTAGGTTATTAGCGTTTATTTAGCCCCGCTTCGTTCGGTCAAGCTGAGGACTTAAAATGAATATTGATCGATTATACAAGGTTTCATAGTAAATAAATCTTAATTTGAAAATATATAATAAAATATGGAAACAAGACTTCCGAGAGGAAGAGCGGATTCTTACAAAAATTTAACTATTAATAACTCTCGTGAAGTGACGGGGTTGTGAAATTCTAGCGTGTATATTTTTAGTAAATTTCATGAATAACGTTGATTATAGGTAGAAAAAATTCAAAACTCATTAGAAATACACGTGTAAATGTAGCAAATTCTAAACAATAGTAAACCTAACAAGTTGACACGCAATGTCAATAGAGAAAAAAAAATCAAACGAAAAGCTTTAAAACGAATAGCGTTACTGACGTTGGTAGTCAGATTGTCGAGTGCTATTTTTATTTCACGCTTTATTTGCAACTGCACAGTGCGAGGCGTTGTTTCAGTGTCAATTATCGGACGAATGTTGCGAACGGAAAATACACATCAGCTATTCGAATTCAGAATTTTAAATTAAACAAGAAGCGTAACGTTTTCGGACAAAGATTTTTTTTGTATTTTTTCTACGTGTCGCATGTAATTTAACATCGGAAGTATTCACTTACGACTCATGAGGACTGACGTTGATGCTTTTAAATATCTAAATATTATCTGATCGCCGAATCCGCGGAAAAACCAGTTTCCACGAATTGGATAGACTCCACGTCCTGGGGGGTCACGCATGAGGACATACGTGTTGTGTCAAAATTATAATATACTATAATTAAAATTATTTGGGGGAATGTCGGCTACGGACAGTCAAGGTCCGGTGTACGGACCTGGACCGCGACTGTCGTCGACTGTTGATTGACAAGCGGGATGGAAGGCAGTGAGAACCGCCCCGGGACCCGGGTGAATCTATTGTACGCGGTATGAGTGTTTCGCCTTGCCCAAAGACGAATTCTTCCTACCGTGTTTGTTGGACTAGTATGAACCCTACTGCGTGTCGGTGTAGAGCACGCAGGAGGGAACCCCGGCGGTGGGTCCTGATAACTACTGGCCCCTTCCTCGACCGGATCGAGGAGGGAGTTACTCGGGCGACGTTTCAGTACGGATGCGTGCGGATCTGGCTGATAATTTGCCGCGGCTAGCACCAGAAGGTTTGGGTGCATTTCGGCTCTCTCGAAAAATCGAGTTAAAAGGTCGTGGAAGTGCTCACGTACCGTCGATAATCTGCAGTCGCTGTGCAGGTCAACGTTACGTTTATACTACTGCGCCCCGGTGGCGGAGCGGATAAACTTATTTTGTATCAGCTGAAGGCGGCTCAGGTGACACTGTTTGGCGTGCGAGAATGCTTGGCAAGCGTACGACATTATAGGTCGGATGCAGGCTTTATAAATGAGGAGCTTTTAACTTAAGGACATTTTGCTCGATGGATTGGTTAGACAGTGGAGGCGGCCACAAACGTATGCGGCTTTGTTCCTAAATGCTTTAATATGATTTCTAAAACTCATTTTGGCGTCGAAAGTGACGAATAGATATTTGAACTCCTTTTTTCAAGCGGTAGGTTGGCCATATAGTGTGATTTAGCCCAGTTGTCTGTGCTGTGCCCGAGCACAGCTGAGGAAGCCAATAAAGGGTTTGGTGAGGGATTCAGCCCGGGTGAAATACATCGCTACACTGTTCTCCGGGTTAACGTCTATTCTCCAAGTGCGAAACCATTCGCCGAGGCAATTGGCGGCGCATTGGAGACGGATGGTTACACGGTCAGGTAGTCTGTCCATACACTAAAGAGCGGTGTAGTCCACGAAAAGCGCGAGTTCGGCTTGTTGATCTTTTGGAATATCGCTAGTGTAGAGCTAAAACAGGACGGGAGCGAAAACGGAGCCTTGAAGGACTCCGGTCCTGAGTGAACGGATAGTGAATAGAGTGCCCTCTTATCAGGCCTTTCAGGATGTGCTCCGTCAGGCGGTGAACTTGGAGAGGACATGAGTGCTTCGGTCTGAAACCGAATTACTCGTTTGGGATGAGGTTCTGGGAAAAGTCGTGATATTTAAGGCCTTTAAGGATTACCCGCTCATAGAGCTTCCCCTTATGGGCCAGTAGCTGGACGGAAGGTGCCTAGGCTTGTTCGGCTTACGAATGACGATGACTATAGTCTCCTTCCAGGCATCCGGAAAGGAGTAGCTGAAGAGGAGCGCGTTGAAAATGGCTGCCATTAACAGATAATTTGACCTGGTAGTTTCTTTAAAACTTTGTAGCTAATATTGGCGGGGCCCGGTGCCAAACGTGGCTTTAATTTTTTAGTTATATCTTCAAACACTACGGGGACACTAAACTGAGGGGGTCGCCGGTCGATGGTAACGCGGCTCTACGGCCCTACGTTTCGTGGTCCACCTCCGCTAGGTGGGCTGGATCGACGTGTACACTTGAAAAACTGCATTGGTCCACTAAGTTGTTGGGTAAGCATTCGGCTTTTTCGAGGTCGTCAAAGGCTGCCTAATTTCCTTTGGGACGGATTAATAACGAAACAGGTTCGGAGCGCGTTACCTTTAGACAACGGGCCAACTGCCAGAAGGCTGTATACGATGGCTCGAGGTTCTCTAGTTTCGCGTCCCAGGATGAGTTACGGTGTTCCGAAGATCAATTCTTGACCGTTATCGGTCGTAAGCTCTTTGTTCCCTATTATTTTCGCGGGCCAGCTGTAACAGCTCGAAAGGAAAATCACAGTGCCGATCGTCCGATGTGGTGACTTCCCTCACGCACTGTGTGTCGGCCGTCGTGATCTGAGAGCCTAGAATGGTGATCACTTTGTTGGCATTATCTGAAGTTGTGATGGCCACTGGTGATTAAATTCTGTAATATTCTGGGGATCCAAAGCCTCAAGTTTGATGTCGAGACGATGTCAGTCCACTACAGTTTTGTCTGAAGGTCGTCATCGGCGTTCTTGCCCAGCTTAATAATGACCGGCCTATGGTCTGAATTTAACTCCTTGAACATTTCTAGAGTTCTTCGAGCGAGACTTCGTTGAGTATGACAATGTGTAAGGTATCCGGTGTGTGTACTTCCGTAAACGGATACCTTGTATGAGTGTCGGGTGCGATTATATTAATATTTAATTGCTGCCTGAGTATGTGGAGACTTTTCCCGTTAGGGTTAGTAACTACCGAGTTCCACGCTACGTGCTTGCTATTAGAATCTCCTGCAAGAATTACAGTTGAGTAGCGATTGAAAGTCGCTTCTGATAACTGCTTTAGACGGCGAGAGGTACACTGGTGCTAGGACAAGCGGCCGATGAGTGCTATCCTACATACCGAGGCTTCTAAATTAATAAGAGCAGTGCTGAGACTTTTTGTAATAAATTAAAGTTCCGCCGAGTTGGGCTGTGAGCCTGTCGTGTTGGATTATCTTATAATTAGCGACCTTGGAGTCGCGGAAGTTTGGTTTTATAAATGTCTCTTGCAGCCAGAAAATGTCTATGTTGTGATCGCGCAGGAAGTGCGTGATTTCAGTTTCATTCCTTCTGGCCCCTTATGCCATTCGCGTTAAAGTAGGCGACAACGAGGGACCGTGGTTTTATTTTCCCTACTTTTGATGTACTATCCATTAATTAATTTTTATTTATTTTTATTATTTGCTGGAAACGCTCGTAAACGACGAGATGGCGTTAACAAGGGCCATGTGCTCGACGATCGCACACAGCCTTTGCTGGGGATTAGCGGTCGTGAGGCGACCGCGCTATTGTTTTCGAACGGTTATACGAGCTTTTATTACCTTGGCTTTAGCCCAGGTATTTGTTGACGGCTACGCTGCAGGTACAATTTAGACGCAGGTGCGGGTTTCGGTGCGGGTTTCCCAGAAGGGAACAAGCTCGCCGGTTTTTAGGGACGCACTCGCAGCCGCGGTAATTGGTTGAGTGACCTTCCTTTTCCCTTCCCAATTTTTTTTACAGAGAATGCATACCGGTGGTTCCGAAGCGTCCCGGCACATTTAATGCACCTCGGGGGTCATGACAATTGTCCGTAGTATTGGCAATTATGACATTGTCCGACGATGCCACGCCTACGCGGCGGTTCGATTTTAATGCCGGAGAGCCGACATATGCACTTAATATCAAAAAATTCCTTCCCCTCGGGGGTCAGGTCAAGCTCTAGCATCGCCATGTCCATGACGTGCTTCGTGCGTGGGAGACGAACGGCGTATCCGTTGGATCCCTGAGATCGCACTGCTTCATGAAGTGCGTGAGCCTACGGAAATCGTCCGTATTGGACGTAAATATTCGAATGCCCTGGTTGATTGGCTGCGAGTTTTGGACGCGTTCCATCCATGCGGATACGTGATTCCATTTTGCCTTTTCTTGCAAAATGACAGGAGGCGGCGGTTTTATCTACTTACGTATACAAGAACCTGCCTATGAGCACACTACACGACACTGAATTGACACTGTTAAGAAGAAATACAACCAACGAGCTTGGCAAGGTTCTTTTTTTCTTCTGGTCTTCTTCTTTTTTCTTGCTGGAAGCTTCACTTGCTACTCGTAACCAAACTATGTGCGCGAGCACTGCGTCCGGAGTCCGAAGAACGAGACTGATAATGACGCACTGAGATATACGCACTGAGCGCCGGATGGCTTGTGCTTCCACATGGGAGAATAACAATAATTTGTAAACGTCTGACTCCAATGAGAGCGTGAGCCGAACTTCTGTGAGTGAGTAATGTCGAAGAATTCAAAGGGTCGTATATAAGTGGGCAACAAATTTATCATGAGTATTATTGTAGGGATAGTGAAACGTAAATAATTGGACAGAATCAAATAGAGCGAATTACAACAGCCAAAACTGTAATTAATATAATAATCTTCATAATTCTTCTTTTTTATATAATATTCCAATTTTTTTTAAATCCAATAAGTGCTATTGTAATGGTGCCAAAGGGTTGCAATAATATTAAAGTACTATTTTACATAATTTCAAAAAATAACCTTAATCAAATCTATAAGTAGTATTATCATAACGTCATTCTAATATATAAAAAGTAATGTACTGGTCGACATAGATATATAAGTATATATATCTGCATGACAAGCATCAAATCTAGTAGTTTTGGAAGTGTGCAGTTGACTATCCTTGTTGCACTCTGTTCTTATAGGTACGTGAGCCGATTACTATAAGACGCACATTTTTTTCATTAGTTCCTAAAACATTGCCACTCATATTTCTGTAACTTTATCCATTTATTAAATGATTTAGAAATATGCTTCTATAATATATAGAGTTATTTTAATTTAATGATCATGTTTCATATTATTTTGCTCCACAATGCCACAGCGATATCTTTAGTATACGTTTACGTGCATATATCTATGGGTACTATTCGTAAATCAGGGACCTGCTCTATAGAACTTTTGTTGGCTCGTAGCCCGTCCAATAAATCTGATAAGGACTTTCTAAGGAGGTAAAATTATCCCTTGGGTATATTGAAAAAAACCTTTACCGTGATTTATTGGTTTTATCCGTATTTTGTAAAAAATATAAGTCGTTCAAAATTTAAAAAATAAAATGATTATAGTCCCTTGTTTTTCTTAATATAAACGTCAAATAAAATTTAGCTATATTTATGGTTTCCCAGTTAGTTATAGCAAAAGCAAGCTTTAAATCTTTTAGAGTAAAAATATCTTATTTAAAATTTTCTATTTGCTTTTGTACAGTAAATTCACGATTGATAACAAACGGCCCTATAAGCGGTTGTTGATGCCTCGTAAATCATTCCACATTTTAGGCTTTACGTATAAAATTTTGTTACGTATAAAAGTTTCATCAATGGTTTTATTAGAAGAAGGTAAAGAATAATATTTTTAAAACGTGGATGTTTATAAATGATAGCTTGTTTCTAATAAGAATTATAACAGGCAATTCCATGGTATATTAACTAAGTTCTGTTGAAAATCATCATCATCATCATCATCAGCCAAATGACGTCCACTGCTGGTCATAGGCCTTCTCCAGGGATTTCCACGACTGGCGATTTTGTGCTCTATGCATCCATCGGCTTCCTGCGATCTTCACCAGATCGTCGGTCCACCTGCGGGAGGCCTGCCAACACTTCGCTTTCCAGTCCGTGGTCGCCACTCTAGAAACTTAATGCCCCAGCAGCCATCAGTCCTGTGAGCAATGTGTCCTGCCCATTGCCACTGTTGAAAATAAAATATATCAATTGATTTAATCTATTGGATACTTTATCTCCAATCTTATCTTAACTGACGTTGACGCTTTTAGCTTATGCGGCTCTATAAAGCTTCATCAGATCGCCTTATCCGTGGAAATGCTAGTTTCCACAAATTATCCCTGCGGGGTCAAGCACGAGGGCATGCATATTGTGTCAAAATTTTAATTTACTTTATTAAAATTACTTGGGGGATTGTCGGCTACAGACATTTGGGTTACGGTGTACGGACCTGGACCGCGACTGTCGTCGACTGTGCATTGACAAGCGGAACGGGGAGTGGTA
>DWHO01005737.1:0-10127 GCA_018247575.1 Eurytides lysithous rurik | reverse complement strand
AGTATGACGATATTATAGATATCGTCATACTACAAATATATTAAAGTTTAAGAATAAGTCAAACATGATTTATATATTATAATGCTTAAAGTAAACATGAAAGCTAAATTCGTTTAGTTAGGTGGTAAGAATATAGAATTTAATTTATAATATCTCAATAACATTTATTTTGATTGCAGCCCTCAGTAATTAAATTTAAGGTCTTTTTTATAAAAAAAATAATATTTGCAAAAATAAAAATTCTGAAATACAATGTTAATGTCTAAAATACAATAAGAGTAAGTTATTTATATTATGTTAATATAATAAAACGTTTTTAAGTAGTCGCGCTCTTTCATAAAATATTTATATACATAATAGTAGTGCAATAAAAAGAGATGAGACATTACAATCGACTTGTCATTTATATCATAATGCATATCGTAGCCGTTTTTCATACTAGTTAGGTAGTGCTTGCCACATCGACAAAACATCGATGCATAAAAATTTAATACTTTTACTATATTATAACATTAATAATGAAAGTGTCGATAGTATGGGAAAAACGTTTTTATTTTATTATGTTGCTGGTATTATTATCCGCAATGATGAAAAATCATGTTTATTTATTTATTTTTTGAAATTACGTGGTTATATTCTACAAGTTATCATCTCTTAGACACTTTTAATCAAATGTTAATCAAAAGTAATTATTTAATTTACAGCCATGCGACAACTTTTCACATGGCTTATTGAAATATCTCAAGTACCAAGACTTCATAGGCTCAAATCACAGTCAAATTATAATAAGCACTTCTTTTTTAATTGATCTTCCAACTCTCGTAATCTGGAGTTTTGTACAACACATATTATTTTAGCCTTTTGAACACTATATGATCTTAAATTATGTTCATACTATTTAAGCTATTTTATTTATAACAAAAAATTGTCATAATTCATTTACACACACCCTTCTTAATTAATACACGTCAAATAACAGAAGACTATTGTATTTATTAAAAAGAGGTGCGAATTTTTTTCTTCGTACACTTAATAGTAAGTAATGCAGCTGCATTGCATTGCATAGTAAATGTCTAATGGTTTTTTAGGTTGAGTCTGGTGGTACGGTGTTAAGCACCAACTGGGATGCCGTTTCAAAGGAGAAAGTTGATATCAAGCCACCTGATGGATTGGAGTTTAAAAAATGGAATAACTAAAATTTTACTGCAGATATTATGCTGCTAATATTGTATACTGGATGTAACCATCACAGATATAATCATTAGATGTGTTTGCTAATAAGTAGCTGTAACTGCCAAAGTTTATACTACTTCATGTATTGGATTCTGGAAATATATACATATGAAATTAATCAGTAATGTGATGTTGTTTAAGAAACTGTCCATGTTCACTTATAATTAAGGTTGATCCCAAACTTTTTTAACATAAATGACTAATAGCCTTTTATGTAATTTTATTTGCAGTTGAAAGCATGTTTGCTTGTCAATAAACAATGTATTAAGAAAAGTATTGTTAAACTTTGTTTTTATTTACCAATTTTCAGTTGCATTATTGTTAAAAAACATTGTTTTTTGTAATTTTGCTAATGTATAAAGAAAAAGGTACTAAGAATAAAATCCAGCCCGGAAGCAAAATATTTAATAAAATTGTTTCAAAGCTCAAAAGCTACCAATTAAACATATGTTATAAAAATACTTTATTACCAAGTGTAACAATGTTAAATAATTTCTAAGTTTAATTTTATTTTAATCGCATAATTATGAAGGATCTCACTGATAACAGTGTTCACAATATGGTGTTACTTGCAATATTTACGAGCGACCTTAATGTATAAAAATGATTTGTTATAATTATTAGCTTGATCAGAAAAATGTAAAATGTTTCGAAGACTAAATGGAACTTGTGTATCTTCTACTAATTAGAATAGCAATGGAGAAACAGAATGCAGGGCAGGGCCCCATTTTGGATTCCTAGTTTTCTGGTTAGGCAATAAATATATTGTACCCAAGACTGTAACTTGTGAAATAATAAATGTCTATAATAAATATAGTAGTTGTTTGATTTTGTATCCTCATATATGTGTTACCGCTCAAAAATATTCGGCTACCTGCACTTTTATTTAAATTACAAAGAATACATTTTCAAAAATTATTTAATTAGGTTTCATTGTTTGTATCTTATTGTTTTTATTAATCGGAATTTCTTTGAAATTAATCTTGGAAATGACAGTTTTGTTTTATGAAGTTTTTGAGTTCAAATATTTTACTTTAATTATCTAATGTCATTTGACCAGAAAAAATTGGTCAGATGACATCAGATAGCTCTCCGTAACTCAATAATTTTTAGTAAGAAATTTTTGGACCCGAACAAACAAATTTTATATGACTACAGTCATCCAAAAAGGTGAATGAGGCTTACACTGTGGCTTCAGTTACACATGGAAGGGTCTTTGACGGTTGGGGGTTATTTTGGTAGTTCCACCGTTAGGGATAAAAAGTTAAAAGCAGAGAATAATGCAGTGATTTATATTTCAACAGGATTATAATCCTAAACACACGTCAAGAGTTAGCAAGGACTTTTGAATGTTAAGACTCATGAGATGGCCTCTGCAGTCTCTAGGCTTCAACCCAATAAAACTGTTCTAGGATCAGCTGAAAAGACGAAACTAGATGCGAAAATGTCATCTTTCGTCTCACGAAAACTTGTGAAGAAAATTGCATAACGAATAGCAGAAGATATTCAAGACAATATTTAAAAAATTACTAGGTTGGGCTTTGTGAGGCCGTCATTAAAATATTTTGGACTGTATTTTATTTATTATTGCGAGTGATTTTTTTTTTATTAAAATGGTTATATATATATTCATTTAAACTTTTACAAAATGCATTTTACTGGGTGGCCAAATAATTTTGTGCAGTAGTGTAAGTAATTGAAAAGCTGAAACGGAAATATTATTCATATTAATTTTTGCATTACATATTCTAAAAATATTTCGATATTCATTTATGTTATACTGATAGATTTTATATGAAAGGTGATTTAGTAGCTAAACAGACATCATTTGACGGCATTGAAAATAGTGTAATTTTAGTATCAGAGGCCCTTGTAGCGTCCCATTACCCTAGTCTAATAAGCTAACGGTCAAAATAGAAAAGGTATAATATATTGAAACTGCCGGGACCGACGCCCCATAATAGCGCTGCGCCCGTGTAAAACGCACATCCTGCGCCATAGGTAAACCCGTCTCTGTTTAGTATATCATTGAAGCATAGAGAAAAAATTCGCGACAGATAGGATCGTTCATAAAACAGTTCTTAAGACAGGTAAAATGAAGTGGCAAAACTATGTGATAGGAATGTTTATTGCAATTACAGTGACTAGAAATTATCAAACACGCACACAATAAGTTTAATTAAATATTAAGTTTTATTTCTTATCAATAAATACTTTAACAAAACAAGGTAGCGATTTATGTAGATCTGTGCCTCTTGAAGACCCGGTACTATAAATCAGAAAAGGAAAATATCGCGTGAAATATTTGATACAAATCACAATTAATGTTCCTCGTCACTTCTCTTAAATGTTACGGTTATTCGGATCGGAGGCGGATCTGTCGTAATGATAAATAACCTCATAAAACGATTTTCAAAAAAATTAAATTTATCTTACCGAATTACACCTTATTGCTACTGGCATTGAATAAGTCTAAAGTGGCTTTGCTAACAGTATTCTGATAGCTTTGTATATGGCCCTCGTGTATCGTTGAAATCTCTCCGGACGTTTGTTGTAATCCGTTTCGTACTGGTGGTACTTTTTTACCATTGGTTAACAACAAACTGCCGCTCGGTGACTCGGGGCGTTCTGTAATTTTGTTTTATAAAATAAAACGATGTGACCGTTATACAAGCCTGATTAAAAGCGAATCACTTTTCTATAATGTCATAGTGCCACAAAGTATTTTATGCGCGAAACACACGAATTCAAAATTGTTTTGCTCGGAGGTGCGATCGTCGCCCGAAGTATAAGATAATTTATCTCTATGCCCAGTGCGCTCCTAGCATTGCCCTTAGAACTGAAATACAGTAGCGCTTGCAAATGATATTGCTTGGTGGTACAATAACTAGCAATGTAGAAGTACTAGTTTAGGAAAACTCTGTAAAGTAGGTCTACAACTATAAAAATTTGTAACTTTAAGAAGGAGTGCTGGTTTACCATGAGTAATTTTATTTTATTTAAATTCTAAATCGCTGAACATATTGTGGTAAAGAAAAAACAACTTAGAATATATGCGAAAGTGTCTCTAACCCATAGCGCCCTCTAGTAAGTGCGCCTTCAAAATGGAATAGGTATTATATGTGTAGTTGGAACAATACCGGACTGTGTGTAGTTAATGTTTTTTCTAAACAAAGGCCAGGTGGTCCGGGCTTACATTTCTATATAGCTAATATGAACTAAAAGCTCAAACATTGTAGCTGACCTCAATTTTCTTCTTTTGGTGTTTCAAATCTCATGACAAAAACGATTTAGTGTACAATACCAGTTATGTTCGCCAGCTCCTCATATATTAAAAGTGCCGCGGCTGGCACCCGCTATTACCGCAGCACGCTAATACCGTGTGTAATGCATACCTATATTGTTATAATTCAACAAAATTTTTAATAAGAATACGCACCCTCTTCATTGACACTTTTTGTTTTTTTCTGCATTGCTACAACACACGGTCCCTTAGCCAGCGACCAAGAAGGTAAGGCGTCCTTTTTAATAGGCTCCAAAATATTTCTTCTAGGCCTTAATACATTGGGTATATTACTTTTGGTCGCTAAGTTATTTTCCGTTAATGATAATTTATCAGCACCTTCGTCAGATGAGAATTGAGATTGGAAATTTTTCGGACTGCTCACATTTGAGACTTCATTTACACTACTTTTGTCTCGC
Source organism: Eurytides lysithous rurik (assembly GCA_018247575.1). NCBI lineage: Eukaryota > Metazoa > Arthropoda > Insecta > Lepidoptera > Papilionidae > Eurytides > Eurytides lysithous. The sequence goes on along the minus strand of DWHO01005737.1, from coordinate 5,192 downwards.
ATGTCATTTGTTTCAATCTTTGCCAATTGATTGGCCACAGTGAAAATTTCCTTTTCATTGCCTTTAAGCAAACTTGGCTTTATGTCTTCCGACGTGTTAGTTTCTGTGCTGTCTTGGTGGATAAATGTTCCATTTTGTCTTTTGTTGGAATCAGTTCGCTTAAGGTAACCGTTAAGGTTTGGTGTTTCATTTTCCAAGGACAGCGGTGGTGCCGATGCCATGTATTGGCTATACATGTTGCCTATAAGTTCTTCTGTACGTCTGTAAGTTCCAAATAAATATGTACGAACGACCGGGGTCTCAAATATTCACAAATTATGTATCAATTACGCCCATTAAACATTTACTTCTTACAGAATAAACTCATATCGAGATCATTTTTGCGCCAAACAATTAATCTATTGAAAGGGTAACAAAAGGGTTAATTTCTTAACATTTCGGTGTTGATGACTTCGCGATCCTTAAAATAAATTGGTGCAATTTAATTGTTTTTAACACCAATTTATTTTAGGACACTTATAGTACTCAAACACAGAAAATAGTTTTATAGCATCGTTAATATTTTTTTATAATCGTTTTATATAACCGTGTACAATTTTGGTGTAACTTATAAAATGTATATAAATTTAAAATTCAATTTTCTGGTTGTTCATAAGTAATAAATACATAATAAAATTCCACCGTTACCAAGGCATTTCCTTATTGATCTTCTACAAGCAATCTTATTTCAAAAAGCTCGACGATTTCGAATTAAAATACTGCCTATTTAAATTCGAACCGTGATCGCTCACCATCAAATGACTTTCCACGTCTACCAAAAGCTTAACTTAAATTTTATAATCACCTTGTGAGTGGTATAATAACAGTTTGTGCTGCTCCATTAGTAGGTTGATAGGCATTGGATCCAAAACCATCTAAAGCTGAACTACCAGTTACCTAAAATATTATTATATATATTTTTATTGATATATTATTATTGATAAAAAAAGGGTTTGCTTATCTACTTGGACTAAGTTGTGCGACTGAAAGGTTTATATAAAATATCCTTAACGAAGTATCGTATATCTCGTATAGACTGACGGCTATGCTTACAGCCTCTGCGGCTCTGTAAAGCTTCATCGGATCATCGAAAAATATGGATACACCTCACATCTTTGCATAACAAAAGTAGGGGATTGTCGGTTTAAGGCCGTCGGAGTCCGGTATACACCCTGAAACCGCGACTCACATCGACTATTCTATTATATTCATGTTTTTGCTTTTAGCCTATGCGGCTCTATAAAGCTTCATCGGGCACCGCAACCGTGGGAATGCTCGTTCCCACGAGTTGGCATCGCATCACATCGACTGCATGTTTATCAATCGTTAGGTGGAGGTGGCACGAATCACCCCGAGCCAGCGATCGATAGAATGGAGGGCGAATTCTCCCTGCAGTGTTTTGTATATTAGTGTGTTCACACTAATCGACCGACTCTACACACACCAGTAGAGTTCTCTGACTCGACCGACTCTACACACGTCATTGTGAGTCCGAAGGTGGATCCTTATAACCTTCGGCACTTTTCCCGTCCGGGTCTAAGGGTGGGATGCGAATCAATCTTTTCGAAAAACTGTTTAATTAAGTCGCGGATTTTCATGTATTGTCGCAAATCTCCACTATGCAGGTCGACGTTTACGCTGGTACTAAACTGCACCGGGTGCGGAGGGGATGAATTTATTTTGTATCACCTGAAGTCTATTCAGGTCACGGCGTGAGATATGTTTGAGTGCGCAACAAGCGTACGCTATGATAGATCGGCCGGAGGCTTTGTAAAGTTCTTAAGCATTTATAGAACTTTACAAAGCCATACATACATATTGCTCGCAGCATTTATAGAACAGTGGAATTGGCCGATAACAAACGCGGCTTTATTCCTAATATTCGTTATTAGTAATAGTGCAAATATTAAATGACACTTTTGTGTCGAAAATTATGCCAAGACTTAACCTCCACTTTCCAAGTATTCGGCTGGCCGAAGAGTGATTTTTTTTCTTTTCCAACGAGTTGGCTGAAGTGGCGAATGGCGGGAAATTATTTTTTTTACTTTTGATTTTTCTTTTTTTCAAGTCATTTTCTTAATGGTATTAAATAAAACCAGTCAGGTATAAACAGTAACGAATTATTACCTACAGTAAAGACCTACAGTACTTATTATATCGAGTATGTGGTAATGTATTTATACGCTACTTTTTTACAGCATCGTAAAAATATGATAAATAATAAAATATGTATATATCATACCTCCATAACTCCTATCTGAGTAGTCCGAACGTGATATGGGAAGTTCTTATTTGCAAATATGGGCAATGTCAATATCTAAAACAAATGCACAGTTTATAGAATCAATTTATCGAATTGACCGGTTTAATTTTTGTCAAAAAAAAAAGATGAGGGACCATACCAAAAACATTACGTGACCAGTAAACGTTATAAATAGTAATACAGCTATCACCACACTCTCCCTCACCCATTTATCTGAAAATGAAAAAATCGTTATTAATCGATTGTCCATACCATCCTAAGCTTTTCCAACCTTTTATGTACTATCGCCCAATTCCGCGCACAAGAAAAACAATTCGAACGCCTTCTTTTACATAATAGTTAATTATACCATGTTATATGTCTGTCTATTATTTTATAATAGCAAATAAAAATAATTCTCTCTCTCTCTCTCTCTCTTATCGGCCCCACAAAAAGCTCCAGCGACCACTAGGGGGCGATACTGAAATAAGAATACCGACTTACAAAAATAATTTTTTTTTTCTTAAGCTTCTAGTTAAATTCATATATTTTATGATATAAAATGGAATTTTACTATATTCTTTATTGTAATAAAAAAGTTAGATATTTTTAATATAATGCCTAGTGTGTGCACAGTGGTACCGAGGACACTGTGTTGTAGGGGAAACTAGTTAAGTTAGGAATGATGTAAAAAGCTTCGGCTGCAGAGACAAGTAAACAGTTTGAGAAGTAAATAAATGAATGAATATAAAAACAAATTGAATTACGCACCTATATAGGAATTTGCAGTCAATATGAATAGCGGTCCGGCGAAAAACCATAAAGTGCCGCAGATAAAAAAAGGACAGTAGAAAGTATTCTGAAAAATAAAAAGTAGCTCACACGATATTCTTTTCATAATATCATCGATACGTCATCTTTTATATGACGTGTAATAGCCCATACCTTCTGAGGGTACTTCCGGACGGTGAAAAACGTTGCATATGCGAAAGCGCACCAAGCTGTTATTCGCAACACTATAAGACCGTAGCCCGCGGGGCTTTCGTATAAATAAAGCACCTCGCCTGGATCGAACATCTATTAACAATACATATTTAAAAGTATGTTAATCAATCGGGAATATTTGGAGAACGGAGTGGTTTAAGAACTTCACTAAATATTACGAAATTTTTTGAACATTTTTTGAACTGTTGTTATTTTTTTTTTGTTATATTTTCGTATTTCTTCTAAAATTTAAGTACATCACTACCACTGTCTTCCTTAATAAAATAAAATAGATAATAGCAGTCTTTGCATAATCAAGTGCAGCATGACTACACGATCACACCACAGTGTTGTGTGATAATCGATATCGGAAACAATTTATAAAATTCAGTTCTTAATCATTTACATCAAAATACACGTTTAAGACGACTAGTTTCACTAGATGTTTAAATATAATATCAGATCAGTTTTTATTCCAACCTTTGCTTGATATACGAAGAGAACTATATATGCTACAATGTAACAACACATAAAGACTGTAAGTTTGACTGTAAACGCCACTTTGAGGCGACCACGAGTGATCGTATACCCCTTAGCCATCAGTACGAGTAGCAGGAGAAACGTCATTTCGGATATCCCGCATAGGAATTGACCTGAAAAATCATTAAAAATTAATGATTTAATATTAGAAGAAGATAAAATATAAGAAACAATGTTACCACGTCTAAGAGAACCTATTAATAATGAACAAAAGTGTCAGAAATTCGTGAGTTATACGTATGAGTAATATAACACACAAAGCTTATAAGTCGGACATATATTTTTGATACTGTACTGTTATCACAGGTCCTACCATTAAACAGGACGATGAAAACAATGCAATTTATGCAATTTATTTCATTGTAGTTGCGGTACATCGTTGGCTTTGTGCTTTTTATTTCAATATTGCATTAACTCTGCTAAAATGTATATCGGCGGCGGAAAGGGGAAATGTCGTATTTCGAAAATCTCGAAAGTCAATCAAGTATTAACTTTAGGATACTTCAGTTAACTGTGTCAAGTAAGGTTTAAAGTAAAGAAGAATAATATATATGGGAAATTAACGTTCCAAATTTCAACTTTCTATCGTCATAAATTTTGTAGTTGGCTGTAGTGTAATGTTGGTTTTCTCGAGATACATTTCTGCTATTAGATAAGATACAGATGAGTTGCCATTCACAATTTGATTGCTAATGAACATAAGTGCTTGCTAAAATGTATTTAGAGTGTTTTCACTTCATAGTTAGAGTGGAACAGATTCATTTTATGTTTTTGTATTAAACTTACCAGTAGTTCTAGCAGTCATATAAACCATGCCAGTAATTGCGTATCTAATCGCAGCGAGACTCTGCACGATCACACCGCAGTGTTGTGTCAAAACCGATATCAGAAACAGCTTGTAAGTGGAGTGCAACAGATGGCGGGACTTTAGCTCCACGCTACACATTACTACTGCGACCATCATCAATACATATGCAAAAGTGTAAGCTAAAAGTATTGGCAGAATGTCTAAAAAACGAAAATAAAGAATATTATGTATATTATTTTCTTATATTTGATATTAATATAATTATCAGAGTTTCATAAACTTACAAAACTCGTCGGCCGAGAAATGTTCCCGCCAAAAATCATCATCGGGGCCGTTTGTCATCAAAAATTTGTACTTGACATCCAATCCCTGAAAAAAGTATATTGTACGGAATAGATACAGCAATCCCCTAAATCTGTAGATTGGTTCCGCGTTATATGAATGAAAACGGGTTGTAGGAGTATTTCCGTAAAATATGAAAATGCGTAATAAGAGTACCGTCCCTCCTCGCTCACGCTTCGGCTCGCGCTTAACAAAACGGAGGTCAAGTGTTCGCGGAGGGCAATGACTTTGTGTTGT
>DWHO01005736.1:0-10127 GCA_018247575.1 Eurytides lysithous rurik | reverse complement strand
GACATTCATTATGCCTTATTTTGATCATGATATTATACTACAATTATTAAAATGTTTGGCAATAATGAATTTTTTTTAAGTTAAAAAAAAATATTTGAAAAATATTTGAATGAGTCCATTTAGAAAGTATTTTATAAAAAAATAATAATGAAAATAATGACTTAGGATTCTGCTGATAAACTTAATTCTAACTTTAACATGCGGCTGTAAATCCATACAATCGTGTATTTGGAAATAAAACATTTACCAAAAACGTTAATTATATGTCTGTTATATTTTCACTAAAACTAATAGTGAAAGATTCTTAATTATATTATATAATGCATCTATTTGTACCTTTGGTGTAAATTCTTATAATTATCCTGTAAATTGATTTTTCCTGCCATTAGCGGTGTACAGCCACACCGGGAACACCTTGGTGCTAAAAGCACTGCGGCGAGAAGATATGGGCACATATTTGTGTATCGCAGCTAACGGAATTCCACCAACCCAGAGTCGACGCTACGAAGTTTCCGTTTTATGTGAGTGAAACATTTTAATTTAGTTTGCGTCGCAGAGGATGACCACTGTAACCATTATCAATTTTTGCTACGAGCATAATTCACGTTATTTAATTAAACGAGTTTCCCCTCTTTTCCTCAATAAACTATCGTTTTTGTTTTGTTTTAGATCTTCGAAGATGTTCCACTATTTGAAAACTTTACAGCATTCTTCGTTTCGGAGTTTTTATGTTTTGTTTCTTGATAATGTAATAAATTAGTTGTATTCAATTATTTTTTAATAGTCTTTTTCTACTCGATACCGATCAACTTCATGCTAAGCGTAAAATGCCGTTTTCAAATCACTTCAATAATTTTTACAACAACCAGTTTTGCTCCTAGTGCTTCTAGGAATATCTAACGCACGATAATTTATATTATTAGATTCTTTCTACGTATGTTATACTTCAATGTTACGTTGCTTAAACATCATTTTCAATTTTCCAATCACTGTTTTCAATTCGTCTTTTATAAGATATTGTTAAATTTAAATTTTACTTTTCAACTCAGTTGCACCAGTTATTCGTGTGACCAGTCCGGTTGTAATGCGGGCGACGGATATGCAAGTCACCTTGCAGTGTTACGTGGAAGCTTCGCCCAAGGCACTCACGACTTGGCAACGCGGAAAATCACAAAACGGTAAATCTTATTAAAAAAATATGGCTATTCTAGTAAAAGTGGCACAGAAAAACGTAGATTTTGAAATGATTTCTATTTTTCCGTGCACAATACACTCAATACATACACGTAAATTCCAATAGGACGTTAAATCTTAACTTGCTTAAAACTTTTTCGTCGGGCCATAAATTGTTATGACAATTTAGAAGGTAATATTAACTACTTATGTATTAACCTGTAATGCTTAGAATTATAAACTAAGAGTAACTGTTAAGATTAGAAAATTAAAATCGATTTCGTGTTTATAAATAACGTAATAACAATCTTACCGAATTAGAACTTCATAGTCGGTGATTATCTTTGAGTGAATCGTATAAATGCTTAATCGAAAGTTATTATAATCAATATTTACAGATAAGTTTTTCTTGTTCAAATTAAAGTATTATACGAATTTTTGATTAAATGCGATAAAGTCCGTAAAATCCCTTAATTTAAAAATTTTTAAACCTTATTTTTCATTTCACAAGCGTTTTTAATTTATAAAATACGAACAGAAATCAGATAGAAAACCATCATACAATTTATAAGATTGTATATCTCATAACCTCAGCTATTTTAAGATTATATTATATTCTGCGATAGTAAAGGAATTGAGTTATATCCAAAATATGAAAGTACATTCTTTTAACACTTCCTATTTTGATAAATATGTAAAATCGTTTTCATTCTATTACAAATAAAGTTATTAACTCAATAGTAGCATTGATTAATTTTATTTCAGATTACTTTATTGTAGTTTAATTTGGTTTTTATAGATGACAAACTAAGAAAAATTTAATATATCGTCTTTGTATAAACAAAAATATATGAATGAAAATTAACTAACTTTTATGATAACCGAATGCATTCGTAATAAAAGCATAAAGATTAAATATATATATTTTTTTTCAATTTTTAACAAAATAGGAAATGCACATGTTTACTTACAAACCGGACGACTCTAGACCGCTATCAAAACTTCCTAGACGACACCGGACGATACTAGACTTCTATCAAAACTTCCTTCGCCAGATGCTTCGGAGATTCTTTAGGCCACTTCTAATTACAGAAAAGTTAACAGAGATTACAATATACATACGTAATGTAGTACAGTAAAATGTAACAAGGTTCTTTTTTAATAGTTTCTTATTTTGTTACGTTATATGACACAAATAAATAATAAAGATTCTTTAAATTTAGATTCTTTAAATATGTTTCATTCATCTTTAGATGTGTTTCATCAGAAGATATTTGTAAAACTTTAAAGCTCAAGCTCCAAAAATAAAAACGGTGATCTTTGAGATTCGGAATTCGAACCCACGACCTGCACAGTCACATATATGACATAGAACATATTATCCATACATAACGCAGAATGACCTATAGATAATAGATATAAAGAATTAGATAATTAAGCCAACGCAGCGGTTAATATTTAATTATAATAAAAACGAGTGTCTAATGTATAATGAAAGAATAACACACTATTTTGATGTAGGTAACAAATGTACCTCAACGTCGGTGGATGTATTAAACAATGCAGAATTATTGAATTACTTTTATCGAGGCTTTAGTTACGTACGCGTAAAATTTATGTATGTAAAACGTATCTTAAAATAGGGGCAGCGTTTGTTAAAGAGAAAGTTACGAGAGCATGAGCCTTTGTATCTCTCAATAATCATGTTTTTCTTTATCGTAGGTGGGAAGTTGTTGAACAGCTCGAAATACATTATATCCGAAGAAGCTGTTAGTGAATATGGCCTGAAAATGAACTTGACTATTACGCGTTTAAAGAAGCTGGACTTCGGCGAATACACCTGTGCAGCAATAAATGGATACGGAAAAGCAGAGGGGTCTATCAATTTGAAAGGTACAGAACAGTATAACGTACTACTTAGTTTAATAACCTATCGACTGCAAATAAAAAAATAGCAACCTGGGAATAAATTGAACTAGATAAATTGTTTTCATAACAGTTGTTGAGATTTATGTTTTCCTTATTTTGAAAAAAAAACTTTTATATAACCATACTTTGTATTTATTCAACAGAGACACCACAGAAGACGACCACTTCGACGACCACCACAACAACTACAACGACTACAGTTCGCCCCACAACCACTTCGACGACGACTACACGACCACCGAAAAAGCATTTGAAGAAACAACCGGACCGCAGCAATCACAACATTCTTGACGCCGACCTACGTCAAGCGGAGCTTAATAACGCTTTGAATTTTTACAACATTAACAACCACGGGTCCATCAACAACTCACATAATGAATACGCTCAGCGCACTGAAAGACAGAAAGTTCGGCCCTCTGGTCCACCGCGACATTTTGTCGTATACAACAGTGTAGGCAAAACCCACACTACATCAATTATTATGTATTTCATCACCAACTGGCTGGTATATACCATAACATAAATAAGGAGTACGGTGACGTATATATACACATACGTACATATGTACATCGTTTCACAACCAGTTTAGGTAGTGATAAAAATATGGCTGTTACATTTTTTTTAGATGTAAGACATTTTGAGATTGTTGTGAACAATTTTTAATCGATACGTTTCAATGTTGACATTTTTATGCGATCGTTCAATGAAGTCGAAGGGAATAATCACTTTTAGCTTTAAAGTAAAAATAATTCAAATAAGACAATAAACTGAGGACAATAATTTCCATTCAGTCTGAATGGTTTTTGTGTATGTTTATGATTAATAAAGGGCATAAATAGTTTATATCATTATTGTCATATCATTCGGGATTTGATAAGATTTTTACGAGTACATATTTTCTATAACACGTTTTTTTGAAAGTTACAATCGAAAACGTCAATAATTAAGTCACGGTTTTTATAGGTAATTTTATTTTATCTTTATGTATACAGGATGTAATTAATTTAAACGTTCTTTATTTCGTAAGACAAAATCGTTAGGAAATATAATTATGAAACTAACAACATTACAAGAGTTTCTTGTGTGCGTGGAAAAAATAACCATTTAATAAAAGTAATTCTGTATTTAATCGACAAAATGAATTATGTTTACATTATATATTTCACACTTATGTATTCGTATTTACAACATACATACAGTAACATAAATTGTAGGTGACAGTAGATAATAAGGTACACGAGTGTTTAATTCAAAAAAGTATTTTAAATGCACTCGTATTAAAATACAATAATATTAACACGCATTGACAATAAAATGATTTTTAGAGGTTCTATTCCAATAAATATATTATAAAATAATACTATAGATACTGTTTAATATTATTACATTATATTTGGATTGACTGTAAAACTTAATATAACATAATGAATTTGTCTTCCGAATAGTTATAATGTTGTGGATTCGGGTCAAGAAAATAACTTATGATTAAAAAAACAACGTAGCTAATGTATGAAGTTTTTAAACTTCAATTTAATTTGTAGGTAATGTGTACGAGTACGTAATAATTTTATAAGTAAAGCAAAGAATTTATGGCAAGTTGCTAGTCGATAAGGTATTTTATCTTAAGCTTATTTATTCAATATAAAGATATCTAAGCATTGATTGACACATTTTATTTGCTCAATTTATGAACATTCATGCTTTTGTTATTTCCTAGTTTAGCTTTTGTAATACGACTGAAATTTGGAACAAGTTATAATAAGGAAATTGCCGTTATTTTTCGAATGGTTCGAAAAGTGATGTTTTTTTCAAACGAAACTGTTTGATCACGTCAAATTTTATTACTTTTATATTTATGTTGCAATTATCAACTATTGTACTATACTACTTTTGCTTATGCTTACAGTGAAATGATGTTACTTGCTTAATTTTAATAATTGAGGGATGTGCTATGTTATAAAGGACAATAATTTTGACAAATATAGCATATGTAAATATTTTAGTATGAAGTTAAACCCATTTAATAGCATGTATGTTCTATTTATCAATGTTATTCTTAAGATGTTGATATCATTTTATGATATTTTAAAAATAAAAAATTATAAAAAAACGATGTTGATATTAGTTATACCTCACACAAGATAATCATGATTTACTTTAAAAAGCACGCAGGTTAAAAACACATTTTAACATCGCTTAATCTATATATAAGCTACTGTCTACATTTATGTTATGTTTAAAGAAACGGTTCCAAGATTTCCGTGTAGATAGGGTTGCTTTTAAAGCTTACTGAACTGAAATTGATATACTTTAAAGTACTTGATCAAAAATGTTGTTATCTTTACATAAACGAAATGAGCAGTTTTGTTTATAAAGACTAATAATCCTTTAATTTTTTTGGGCTATACAGTGACAGGAAAACTTAATCAATCGCGCGCCTCGAATCGACACGCAAACAAATGTTTTGTGCAATAATACACACTCAGCGCGTAAAAGATATACTACACACACAGCGCATCCTGAATGCAAAGCCAAAGGTCGTATGTTCGATTCCCACCCAGGACAAAATATATGTGCGATATGCATAAGTATTTGTTCTGTGTCTGGATGTTAATTATCTGTATAAGTATGTATTAAAAAATATATAAGTATGTATATCAGTTGCCTGATTACCATAGTACAGGCTCTGTCTAATTTGGGGTCAGATAGTAATGTGTGAGATGTCCCATGATATTATTATTATAACTTGGTTTATCTCTGTGTCTAGTAATTACATTGGCAGCATTTCTCTTCAAACCGGAACGCAGTAATGTTTACATTACGCTTGGCATAACTGACAACGCAGTAGTATCACCCCAGGCGGACTCTGCGTGAGACCTACATTTGCAGAAGTAGCATCAACTTTCAACTTGATTTTTAATATAAAATATAGTCTATAACCGTCGAACGTCACCTGAGCATTTTTTAATCTTCTTCTTCTTCTGCCCTTATCCCACTAGGTGGGGTCGGCACAACACGTATTTTTCTTCCATACTCCTCTATCAGCCTTCATCTCCACAGTCACATCTTTCACACTCATGTCTTTATTCACGCAATCCATCCCCTTTCTTCGGTCTTTCCCTACCTCTCACTCCATATAATAAATATAAAAAATCCTCGTATAATTCTAAGATAACCTTCTGTATGAATATTAATTTCAATAAAGATATCGTAACGTATGCTCTCCGATGCGGCATAACCGTGCCAATACAAGTGAACATCGCCACCGTAACAAGTTGAGCCGGATTTATCCGAAAGTAATTTTCAGTGAACATCTGGCACTGCGGTATGAGGGATTCAGCTGATCAATATTCCGAAAGTCGCCTCTAAGAACTGTGAAATATGTCAGTCTCTTACTCAATCCGGCTGCAAGTTATTTGTAAGCGGGCGTATAATGGATTGCAGTTTTCGAGAGCTTGTGCCTCACTTAAATAAACGAGTGGCAAAGCCGATGTTCGCGAGGATACAAATTAAAATTTCTTCAGTGTTCTCAGTTTCAGACTTCGAGTAAAAATGCTCCCTTACTTTTTATTGCGCAAAACATTTGTTTGCGAGCCTGCATAGCTGTTTCAACTTTCGCAGTGCTGTTTAATATTTGTAAAAGTGAAGCACTAAAAAACAATCTGTTACATAGTATTCCTGTTATACTGTTCAAACTTTGCATTGTACTAAAAAGTAGACATCTTAGAATTTGTAGTTACTTAATTAGTTTTTTTTTAATGGAGCAAGTGGGCAAGCACGCGGCTTACCTGATAGAAAGGTAATAACCGCTGCCCGTGAATATTTGCAACGTCAAACGTTTTGCATATGCGTTGTCCGCCTTTAAGGTGGGTATTTGGAAAGGAAAGGGGAGAGGGAGGCAAGAAAAGGAAGGGGAAGGCCGGAAAAGGAAGTAGGAGGGAAAGAGGTGGGCCACCGGCCATCTCATTCCACCACTTCCACTTTACGCCGATTTAGTGTGAGGTAAGTAGGTTGTTTTGCTGTGAGGTCGTGGTACTTATCCGGTTTGAGCCGGCTCATTCAGTAGCAGAAGCTGCTGCGTGCCTCTACCACAGACCATCTAGTCTTTCTTGACATAATGTAATGTAATTTTAATTTAAATACGCATGTATATCAAGGGATATCTCACACACGTCCGTATAATTCCAAATTAGGTAGAGCCTGTAGTATGGTAACCTGACGACTGATATTTACGCTTATACATATTAAATACATACATATATGTATCTATATAGTTAGCACTCAGACACTACAATTGTTTCTGCTCATCGCTTTGCAGTCCGGAGTACTTACTAACTACACAAACACATACACAGACGTTGTTGACGTGTAGTTGTTAAGTTATTGCTATTAGTAAGATGTCGAATATATCTTTTTAAATAATTTTTATATAATATGAATAGTAATAAATTTAAGCGAACACAAAAATACTTAAGAGATCTGACTAGCAGTATCGCAGAAATTTACTACATGTGTAATATTAATGCAAATGAGCCGAACGATTGACCTACTAGTACTACTAAAATCGTTACTAAGAAAATATTATGAACATCTATATTAAGTAACTAAAGTAATGGTAAGTGGTATGACATTTTTGCATCGCCTGAAGTAGGTATTGCTGTATTGTATGTATCTATCTATCTACTCCGTTCCGGTTTGAAGGGCCCACAAAAAAGAAAGAAACAAACATTCAAGAATTAGGCATCCAATAGCATAATAAATCATGTTACATAGCATTTATTTACATTATAGACGTCACTAACTTAATTAACGCAAAATATATAAAAATAATATAGCAATGATTTTTTTTTTGTTTTTTAATGGATTAGGAGGCAAACGAGCAAGCTGCTAACGCAAGCGATCACCGCCGCCCATGGACACTCGCAACATCAAAAGACTTGCAAATGCGTTGCCGGCCTTTTAGGTAGGAATAACTTCATTTGCTCCTTTTTATTTAAAAGAAATTTCTAAATAAAAAAACATAATAAAACTGCTAGTCAATTACATCAATAGCTTGCAGTAATAGATAAAATAGGTCCGTGTTCGTATAAGTCTGCGTGAAGGCGAATAGATTAGTCTACCCCGACGGTTAACGTTATATAAATGGGAACTGAATAGACACAAATTATCTGGAGGCGAGCGGCGATACTCTTTTCAGCTATCCGTCAGCCGTGTCACAAATTGATTAGGCGTGAGAATGTATTGCGGAAAAACTTCACTAGTTCCGACCGATCTGACTATATCCAAATTCAAAATAAAATGTAATAAAATGTAAATATTTTCTTAGATATCGTTGCGTACGTAATTTAACGTTTCGAATACGTTACAGCATCTATGGTCATGAACGTATGATGTTTTCTAAATGTCAATAATTCATCTTTAAATCAAATACGATAATATCCGCAAAAATAATAATTCATATGAGTATGTAGAATTCGCGTAAATATAAGGATAAATCGTAATAATAATCGTATAAATAAACTTATACTATATCAAAGGAAAATAGTTAATGTTCTTACTAAAATTTTAAACGGAATAGAACGTAGGTTAAAGAAAGCCTTGCCACCAATTTTTAATCATTGTTATATCAGTAAAAATGATTAAAAATTGGTGGTAATAAGATGTATTTATGAAAACTGTAAAAGATATTTTAAAAAAAAACGTTATTACAAATGAAATACAAATAAAGATTAGCGTTTCATTTCTCTTGACATTCAACAAACCCTGGGTGAAATACAAAATTTGATTTTAACGAAGTTAAGCCCGTTTCACTTAGGACAATATAATCATCATTAGATTTCGCTTTCACAAGACAAAAACTAAGTCAGTCAATACCGCCATTAAGCTATTTATAGCAGTAGACCGCTGTAAAAACGTGTCTCTCTGATTATTATTATTCACGAAAAAAATAAGTTGTATGTATTCGTCGCTACGTTAATAGGAATGTAATTATAATTTATAGGATAGGGAGAAAAGTAGGAGTGTCACACTCACTCGCAATCTTTATCACAGGTGTAATTAAATAAATAAGGCCACGTACACATACGTTATTACATAACTTTTGTGGAAACGCCTTCGAAGCTATTGAGATAAAATATCACACTTGAATGCTAATTCTTCGTCAGGGAGAACGGTCAAGTCAAGCTTTTAGGAAGGTCGAGGCGATCACTTGTCTGCCATATCACCCAAAGATGCGTAAATGCAGTGGCAGTACTACCATAAAAGCCCAGAAGCCCGGCATGCCCTACTAAGGTGTAAAATTTATAAATCCTAATGAGCACATAATTCCCGCAACGCCCAAATTTAAAAATAAATTGTTCGGGAATTATGTGCTGATTAAAATTTATAAATTTAACTCCTTAGTAGGACAAACCGGGCTTTTGGGCTTGTATGATAGTACCGCCACTGCGTAAATGGTATATTTCTATGTCCAGTGATTAAAAGGAAGGGAGCAAGCGGACGAAATTCCTTCTAGCAGTAGCAGTTGTGCGCAAACATTACTATCGGATAGTGTCAGTAAAAGAAATAAAGATATACATATAACATACAGAGCCGGCCTCCTAACCTACTACTCAATAGTAGCCGGGAGCAGTCAACCGGCGCTGAGTATAGACACGGCGCCACCTGAGCCGAGGAGAGGCGCCTAATGGCCTGTCGCCCGTCCATCCGCCGGCTGATTGATCGACAGCCGACGTGTGCACGTAGCCCGGCCTCAGCGCACCCGCTCCGACGCTCGCAATAAATCAAACGTTCGAATATCGGCGATAAACGATGCGATCGGCACACATCTATAGCGTGCATCGTCGCAAATTTAGCACGGCCACTGCACTAATGCTGTGATGACGAAACGACTTCGAAGAGTCATACTACGACATCAGGAATTTTACCGCAATCGTTCATCCCGACAACATTTAACGGTGGTAGAGCCACGCAGCTGTTCCCGCTGCTGAATGGGCCGACTCGAACCGGATTAGTACCACGACCTC
>DWHO01005735.1:0-10127 GCA_018247575.1 Eurytides lysithous rurik | reverse complement strand
ATTCGGGAATTATGTGCTAATTAAGATTTATAAATTTTACTCCTTAGTAGGGCAAGCCGGGCTTTTGGACTTGTATTTATTTGGTAGTACCGCCACTGCGTATAGCTCTGTTGTTACTAACAAACAACTTGTTAGTTGTCTTTCACCAGCAATCGTCTAGTGACCGAAATTTAATCAATGGAGGTTATATTCATAGAGTATAATCTATTTAATCATTGGCTAACATAACTTCGACATTTATAATTTGACAAATCATTTGTTTGACCTTATTAGCATGGAAGTAAACAGTGAAGGTAATCTTGAATGCTTAACTAATCTAAATTCGTTTTTTTATTAATTAAATTTAGAATGTTGGGTTCCCGCAAATCTCTTTGATATAGACAATAACTATCCTAAGTTTTGATCCCTTTCCTTGAGCGCAATAGGCTGCGAAGAGAGTAAAGAATGGTTTTCTCTTTAACGTATTAATATATAGATTAAGACTATCGATTGAATTACACTACATACTCGTTGTAGTTTATATATAAGACAACAAGATATTGCTAGTTGTTTCGTCCGTAAGAACTCCTCTTTGGATTCACTTTCCTAGCCCTCGTGTCAAGCGAATATTTTGAACTTTGCTATCTGACGGATTCTAATGTTTCTTATTTCGATTAAATGTGGACCTGTTTCAAGCTTGGACTGCTACTGTTTCTCAATGCACTTTTTTTTCTTTTTCTGACCGGAAATTGGACTACAAAAACACTGCAACCTGTTCAGTTAATTAAACCTGTCGACCTGTCTGAAAGGAATTAAAGAGAAACTGCGATCTTGATCATGTATGAAACAGAATGAGGTTTAAGTTATGAAAATGTTATGCTTTTTAAACTCATTTTTCGAGTCAGATTCTTTCTATGTCGTAACACTTTATAATAATTCGTAATAATATTTCGAATAATAAGGAATAGACAACCTCGGTATAAAGTATGTGTTATCATGCCATGTATTGTTTATCTATTTCGGCCATTAAATAGCTGGCCGTTCAATTATTTCGTAAAAGGAAACGATTACCAATTTATCGGGTCGACGGTTATGGTCGTATCTTATTTCAATTTATCAACTCAATTGATCGTTTTGGCAAAGCGATTATCAAATAGAGATTATATATTGTAACTTGTGTATTGTGTGAGAGAAAAATTTGCCACCTACGTCATCATTTGTCATCGTGTCAATGTAATAAATAAAGAGTTGATTATTTCAACGCTCATTTTATGGTTCTATGGCCAAGTTAAATATGAAAACTTCTAGTCCTTACCCATATAAAGGACTCGGTGCTTTTAGGATAATCAATGTGATAGTCATGATTATGCTTTCTTTTAACTTTAATTGCAATATTGATTTTAATTTGTTTTCTAAGCACCAAATTAAACAAAAAATGTATTGTTTGGATAATTGTTTAGAAAAATCTATTTTGTTTTCTGTCATCCATTTTAATAAATAAAAGACAAGATAGAAAAAGTAATAATGCCATTATTACTTTTTTAGACTAATTTATTTGAACTTTACCTGCGAAAAGTGGCATTTCCAATATAAATGCATAAAAACTGATTTTTTTTTCACGTGGTTTATTTAACTATTTTAATATAAGATATCTACGACCTTGATTAATAAATAATAATTTTTAGGTCTAACCTAAAATTATTAAGTTTTAAAAATTATTGTATATGTTTTATTTAACCACCAGTTTTACAAATTTTTCGATAAAACGTATGAAAGCAAATACAATATTTTTGCATCAATTAAAAACTACGATAGTTGACAGCAAACATTAATGTGCCCATCTCAACAAATCAATGTTTTCCCTTTCCTTCCTTCAGGCATCGGGAGAGATTGCCTCGTTAATAATACAATGAAAGTGCGTGAAAATCACTGGGAAACTAAGCGCTGAACTAACGCAGCCCCGGGCAATTACAAAAATTAACACGCGGTCCCCGGACGCTCTAATCCCGCTATCCCGCTTCCCGCAATCCCGCAAATGTTTCCGCGGGAACGCTTATTGGATCCCCGCGAGACGCTGCTGTTAATCACGCCAGGATTATGAGATGTAACAGCTCTCGGGTCGCCGAGGGTTCAGAATTTTTCTCCATCACCCACTAGCCACCTCCGAGTGTTTTCCCCATTCTGCCTTATACCGCCTTCCCTTTGAAGTGGAAAGATAAGTTATCTTTTACATTCCATTCATCTAATCTAAATTCTATTCATGTGGCACGGTCCCTTGGTCGTCCGCCCTTAGGAGGAAATATTTACTTATAATAACGTTTAATTCTCTTTACAACCGATTCCCTTTTTGCGAATTGAATTAAGATATATACAAACAGTAACATAAAATAAATATTGTGCTGCCTTTTGCTATTTAAAATGTAATTGTTTTATTTTTATGATATAATAAAACAGTAATATGAATTATTAAACTTTTATGACTATTAAAATGAAACTAATTTATTTATATTTTTTCGCATTTTATTTCCAACATTACGAACACTTAGCTAAGTCCATGGTCAAGAGATAGACTAAGACGATTCTTTTTTTATGGAATAGGCTGACAAACGAGCGAGTGGCTTAACTGATGTTAAGCGATTAACGCCGCCCGGACATTCGCAACACAATTGAACTTGCAAATGCGTTACCAGCCTATAAGAGGGGGAATTTTGGAAAGCGAGAGGAAGGAGGAGTGAGGGAGAGAGAGAGAAGGAGGGGAAGGGAAGGAGGGAGGGGATGGGCGTAGAGGAAGGGTGACAGTAAGAGAGGGAGGAAGAGAAATGGGCCACCGGCCACTTTACTCACCGGATAAAACGCGAATGCAAAAACACTTCCGGTTTACGCCGATTTTCTTTGAGGCTGTGGTGCAGCTGCATGGCTCTACCACTGAAGATATGATGAAAATATTCACGTCCCAACATAATGTAATTTAATATTTTAAAATATACTAGTTAAAAATTAAAAGCTAAAACGCCAAAGACTCTGATTTAACCATGTTGAGGGCACAAAAAGAATTGAAAAAAACGACAATATAGCAATATTTAAGTGTCGTAAAAGTTTAAATGTTAGCAAAATATTATCAAAAAAAAGTCCTTTCTTCCACTCTAGTTTGTCTAACAATTCAGTTTAACTTCCAGTTGCATAAAAATGCATTACGTTCCCCGCCCGTCCACCTTCATATTACCGATTATTTTTTTACAGTTTGGCGTTTGGACAGAATTATTTCATTGTGACGTTAATCGTAGCATTATCTTAGGTAAAAGAAAACGTAAATGCCGCTTAGAAACGATTAAAACTAAAATGTTTTGCCATATTCATCAACTGAAATTTATGATTCTTTCTCCATTACTATAGAAGTCTGTATCTATTGTTATGTTTGTTTTTTTTTAACTATCCCTTACTATACCGTCACGAGGTCTATGCGTGAGGTCTTTGCTAAGTGGTGAACGATTTTTGATAGGACTGCATAGTTTTTGTTTTCAATGCGCTCTTTAAGCTTTTTTATTACCTTGAAATATATTTATTTTACGGTGCTAGCTAAATCATTTATTTTCTTCCATTTTATTACAATTCAATATAATAATGTCCTCCCGACCGATTCGGGCCACGGCGATCTACAAGAGATCAGCCAAATGCGTAGGATGTATTATAGTGCACAAGCGTTTGCGCAGACACAGGTGCACTCATTCTTACTTTTACTCTCTTAGCCCGATGGGACGGATAACCTACACGACCGGAGAGATAAGGCGCAGAGGCGGTGACATTAAACCGACCTCTTAATAACGACTACTCCAAGCCACCGGTAGATGGCTTGGAGTAGTCCCATCCGACGCATGGAACAATAACTATATACTTTTATTGAATCTGCATATTTCTAATTTCGATTCTTTTAAGTCAACCGGAAATTCTGTAACTGTGTCTTCATTAAAGTTTATTTAGGTCAATGAAAGTTTTAGACTGTGTACGTGTTATTATTATTTATTACCTATAAAAGTATTAAACAGTAAGGGCGACATCTGTTATTTCTCTCTTTCTGGCAACCATACGACTTAACAGTTCTTCGTATACATATCAAACATGTTAAAACCAGTAACTCCGATTGATTGATTTAGAGGTATTTATTGGTATTGTAAGGCCTAGTGAAATATAAAATATAAAATCTATTGTTTAGGTGAATAAATTTGGACACTTTGTTTAAAGCGTAGTAATATCTTTTACACTATTCAAACACCTTTATTAAGTTTCGATTATACTATTGAAGGTAGTCTTCTTAATGGAGTTTTTTCCATTAAGAAGACTAACGAAATTTTTCTTTGAACTTTATTAAATTCCGAATTGAAAATTCACTTTCCTCCAAAAGTACCGAATCCCACTTTACATAAGCGAGCCATTTACTAAAGAAAGCCGGTTGTATCGAAACCAAGCGCTAAAATCATTTGCCGAAACAAAATCCAATACAGTCGCCGAGAATAATGGATTGTTCTATAAAGATCCGGTTATTAAATCCGGGAAGGTTCGCCGATTTTAATAAAATGTACCCGCGGATCCACAGGCCCGGGTAAATGAGTTTCCCCGAGCGCTTCAAGTTGTGAGTGAGAGCGATATTAGAAATATACGGACGGACGCTGTTGAAACTTAAAGGTCATATTGGTCATATAGAGATGGCCGTTTGGCGCAGATGTTAAACTATTGGCTTTGGCGTTGCAGGTCGTGGGTTCGATTCCCACCCGGGTCAAATATTTGTACGAACTGAAACCCTTATAACACAAGATATTTGTATTTTACAATAGGGGCAGCGTTTTTAAATAAAAATAAAAAAAAATCTATTCTTAATACTACTTATTCCTTCAGTACATTCAGTTTAGTATTACAAACGAAATCATAGAAATACCACATATAATTTGTAAAATTAGATAAATATCTTTATACCATAACAATAATTGGTCAAAGTATTACGAGTTCATGATTGACTTGACACGTTAGACTATATATTGTTTTAATTCAAGTGTAGGATACAAACAGATTTTAAGCAAACCTTCATCTTACTAGACCTATCGGAATAGTAACATTTTGTAGATGTAAGAAAATATATTAATTCTAAATCACTTACATTCTGCCTTTACTTAAGATATATCATAAATTTGTATCAATACTATATATGACATATATATATGACATAAAAAAAAACGTTCGTACATTATTAATACGGATACAACGGATAGCAACGCAAGTTTGTTATCCCAATACTCAATTTATATAAAAACATCACTATAAAAATAAAAAAAATGGAAATAAATGAGATTGAGATGAAAATAAGTCGAGGGCTTCATATTAAAACGATTGGTAATATTTAAAAGACACTCCCGTCATCTCACAATACCACTTTAGACTTAAGAGCATTGAATAAGCAACGTTGCTTATTTAGTAAATGTTTGTTTACTTGTTTCAGGTACGCTACCTCGCGACGTGAAAGATGATTGAACAGCTTTATTTACATTTAAAACTCCATTCGTGAGTACTCAGTGTGGGAATATTGGAGTGTTAAACAAAAAATTTATGTATATACGAGAAATTCAAACAAGCGAAAGTGTCTTGGCATTTTAGAACTATTTTTTTTTTATTTTAAAAGAGAATAGCGGCCAAATATATTCAACTATCATGTATTTTCAATGTCAACTCTAAATTTAAATCGACTAACAGTTGAAGTTTCCAATCGATTGACCCAAATTTAGCCCATACTTTATCACAGCGTCTATACAATTCGATTTCGGTCCCCAATAGTTATTAGATTATTATTTGTGGAAACAATTAATAAGTTTACAATACAATTACGCTAAACCTTCATAAATCTGCGGAGGCAGTCCGAAGCCACTCGATTTAATTAAATTAATCAACGGAAACGTTTACAACGGCCAACGATGGTGTCGTATGTGGTCCCAAGTTTTAAGAGCTAGCGTTGTATAAAGGTTTTTTAAATGATCGTAATCTGATATTAAACACCCGTTACACTATTACGAATTGAAATTCTTTTGGATTCTTTTGTTGCGTACGTTATTGCCACAAATATTATTTAATATATTGTAACACTACATAATGGCTCATTTAGTGCGAGTATTCTGACCTTCTGACCGACGAGGTCTCATAAAATATTGATATAAGATAAATCGATTTATACTTTTGCTATTCCTTTTGTGAGTGGGGTAACTGGACGATGACATGTGATAGTAACACCCTTGCAACGACTCTGCAATTGTAGGTGATGACTGATACTGGTTTTCCAAAACAAGAATATTTTAACATAATATTTTTCTAAAAATTTGAAGAAATATCCATTGTTATTCAATGTCTTTTCACCGATCGCGCAGCTTTCTTCGCTTGGACCATACGCAAACCCACCCAACTAATCCTCCATTTATTATAAGCGCTGTAAATGTGCTTCCATGTCTACGGTGTTACAACCCCTGTTGAAATTAACTCCGAACGTAAATATTTGCCCGAGCTGCGTAACATTATGCGTTATAAGGAATTATACTGAACACTCTAGGGGCAGACTTACGTTGGGTGTTCAACGCAAATATTTCCCTATTGTCGCTGTGTTGGGAGCCATTATTACATTAAGCAAATAAGAGAACTAACAAGTTCTCTTCTTCTAGTACGAAGAAAAGGTTTTTTTTTAAATAAAATATATGACAGGAAATTCAATTTTTTGCTGATAGATTTGATCTATTAATACATTTAAAAAGAAAAAAAAAACATATCATATCCTATTTATTATCGATGCGTAGCATAATACTAATACTTAAATAACATTGTTTTCGAGTGCAAAGGGTTAAAAAGATATTCATTTTTATGACGGATACACACATAGGTTTTATTGAACGATAAATTCTACAGTCATCATTTTAAACCTGTTTCTATTTTTATCATAAAATATTGTACTTACGATAGTTCAAGCTTCATTGAGATATTGCGACATCGATACGAAATACATGAATAAATTAACCGACAGAGTCATCGCGTGGCATCAAACGAGTGAGCGCATTGATTACGACCGAACGGCCTCGGGAATTAAATTTTAAGCTCAAACGTCATCGAATTATTAAACGATGTTTACGCTTTGAAATTGTCTGCGGTATGGAACTTGCAAAAGCCTATAGGCATATCACTGTATAGACAATCAACTCCGTGGTTGTGCTATATACAGTGACAATCTAATGTCATGTACACATCACATTTGCCAAAGTCTCTTATTTTGTTTTAAAAAAACACCGCCCGCTGTTAGATATATTTTTGATGTTGATGATGATATTTCTTTCTATCTTACAATAGGGACAGCGTTGAAAAAAATGCACACAAAGAACAAACAGAGCAGTATCTTGTGTTATAACGGCGTTTTACATACATAAATTTTACGCGGACAAACACCCAGATCCGAAACAATTATCTGTATATCTTACAAATCTTTGCCCCGGGTGGGAATCGAACCCATGATCTGAGACGTTGAAGCCATAATATTTTGAAGCTTAGCATCTGGGCCAAACGGTCATCCCAAGTATTGTGTATAAACATCACGGAGTTAGGTTTCATTTGACCGTAAACACACGGCTGATTTTTTTTTGATTAAAAAAATACCACTTTATCAAGATTATAATATCTTACATGAACATCACGCGGCCGAACACGCAGACCCAACAGAAATTATAATTAATGTTTCTCAACCGAAGCTAATAACTCTAGCTTCGGTTGAGAAACAACTCGCGATGTCGAAGCCACTATCTCAAATAAGCCACCAATTTCCTTCCCAACACTTTTTTTATAATTGTAATCCTTCCTAATTATAATTTCATCTCCAAAAGGCAAAAAATCCTTCGTTGGCCTGAGTTTACGCATATATAATAAAATTCCACGAGATGTCCTGGATCTACCATTTGAGCGTTTTAAAACTAAAATTAGAAATAATCTATTACATAAATCTTATTATACTATTCAAGAGCTTCTGGTGGACCAAAATGCGTGAAATATAGTTGCCTGACTCGTATGCGAGATAGATATTACTTTATTGAGGTAATATACTGTAACGACATTTTAAAGGGTAACTGTTGAGTTTCAGTTTTGGCTGTTCTCAGCAGAAATGCATTCCGAGCCGGTGGTAGCTTTCTCACGAGAGATGTAAAAATGACAATTCATAAATGCTTGTAAAGGCCTATTTGAATGAAAATATTTTGATATGATTTGATTTGTCGTATAACTATTTTTGTGCTACTTGTCAAAAGTTTAATTCCCTTGTCGCATGCATGGCATATTGATATGGTTGTCTCGTCATAGAATAAAAATAAAGCCCTCGATACGCTATCTCGGCGCAGGTTATAAGGCAAGTGGACATAGTGATAACGGCCACGGGGAATAAAGGCGTTGTCACACGGGAGCACATGGAGCGGATGAAGAACGGCTGCGTCGTTTGCAACATGGGGCACAGCAACACCGAGGTGGACGTGCATGCGTTGCGCACGCCCGATCTGTTGTGGGAGCGGGTTCGGAGTCAGGTGAGTGACGCAAAGAAAAACTTTTTACGGTGGTAGAGCCACGCAGCCGTTCCCGCTGCTGAATGGGCCGGCTTGAACTGGATAACCACCTTGTGGTACCCCGACCTCACAGAGAATCGGCATAAAGAGGAAGTGTTTGTGCTTCCGCGTTTCGTTCTGTAAGTGAGGTGGTCGGTGCCCTCCCCCTCTTCCCTTCCCTTCCTTTCCCTTCCTAAAATTCCCACCCTAAAGGCTAGCAAAGCATTTGCTAGTTCTGTTATGCTGTAAATGTCCATAGGCGGCGGTAATCACTTACCATTAGGTGAGCCGCTAGCTCGCTTGTTAGCTTAATCCATTAAAAAAAATATCATGACCCACGTCACGTCACGAGTGACGTCGTGACGCTCGTGCCGCGCCTTTGTGTCGGGAGCGGGCAGCTTGTTTGTATTGGCTGTTGTATCGTGTGACGTCATGACACACGCGGCTTCTGTATCGTGCTCGCTCGTTTGTATTAGCTGTTGTGTCATGTTGCGTCATGACACGTGCAACCTTTGTGTCGTGCCCGCTTATATGTATTGGCTGTTTTGTTGTTTTCTATATCAGTTCGTTCCGTCCGTTCCGCTTCTATATCAGTTCTATGGATTTACTCGATGTGCGCAGTGCATCGTTATACCGCTCTAGTGCTTGTTGGTATTATGTGTTGTATCTCGTTTGTAGGGTTATTTGTCGTTAGATATATAAGATGTGACATGTTGTCCCTCTTTGTGTATATTGTATCACAGGTTCGTTACTATTGCGGTTTGCATATTACATGTTTTGCGTATTAAATTGTGGAGTCGGATGGATATGTGAGAAGTAGTTCTCACATATCAATCCGACACCTCAATTTATTACGACCGCGTCTTCCAACGACGCCATCTAGCGATGGCTTGGGTTGGTTATATGTTCAGTTTAATGTCACTGCCCCTGCGCCTGGTTTTAGTCATGGCCGTCGTGACTGAAAATCACTGAACAGGTCATATTTATTATTATTGATATAGTGTTGTGTCGAGTCATGTGTCGTATGTCTATTTTTGTGCTACTTTTCAAAAGTTTAAGTCCCTTTTTGCATGTTGCATGCATGGCATATTGATATGCCATGCATGCAACATGCAAAATGCAATGCATGCAATATGTTTAAGTCTACTTGTCGCAAACGTGTCGTATCGTGTCAAGTCGTGACCTATGCACGTGTGAGTTGCAGTAGCGCCTGTTTATGTCACCACCTTGTTTTATGTTGTTTCCTTATCCCGTTAATATGGATGTATACGTCTCTTTTGTGTAGTTCAAGTTATTTCCAATCACGGAAATTAAATACGATGAAACTATAACTATTAATGTATCTACTAATGATCAGACATTGGTTGAAATTTCAAAGGCGATAGGCGATAAGGGCGTGATATATTTTTGAAATTGCACAAAATTGTCACAGTAAACGTCATAGTCATTATTCCTACCTGGAGCATGAAAGATAACGGTCAAGGTGCATGTGCGCGCTTGCGTGCGTGCGTGCATTCGTGCGTGCGTGCATTCGTGCGTGCGTGCATT
>DWHO01005734.1:0-10127 GCA_018247575.1 Eurytides lysithous rurik | reverse complement strand
GGCCGGTGGCCTATCCCCTCTCTCCCCTTATTCCTTCTCTTACTCTTGCTCCCGCTCCTCCTTCTCCCTTTCCCCCTATATCATCCTCCCTCCCTCTCTTAAAATTTACCCCCTTAAAGACTGCCAACACATTTGCAACTTCAGTAATGTTGCATAATGGGCGGCGGTAATCGATTACCATCAGATGAACCGCTTGCTCGTTTGTCAGCCTAATACATAAAAAAAACACGCACACACAAGTACTAAGTTCTGTGCTGTAGTAACGACTAAAACCCATCAGAAATTACCAATCCCAGCAGAAAAGCTATTTGCGTCATTCTAACACGTGTAGACATATTGCATAATGCTGTTAATGATTCAAGATGTCTCAGATCTATGTTGTTGGGTACTAATAGAACATCTTACAAAATATCGACAGGCTAGACAGACTAGTTTTCACAATTTGAGTTAAAGAATAGTTTCTTAGAGCAAAAACATTTAAAATTAAACTATTTAAAGATAAACGGCTTATTTATAAAAGCATTTCTACCCTAAATTGTTATATAAAGCTATTATAAAGTTATAGAAGCCTACTCAAAAGATAGCCGTCCCTTCAGCGGCTTAGTAAAGAAAATAATATACTTTAAGGTCCCTTTACAATGAAAATGGCGTAATTTCAATTGGTTGCCAGCATATGAAAAATATTTAATATTTGTAATAAAATATTCTTATACTATAAAAATATCTATGTTCTCGTTTATTCGGTGTGTATGGTCATTGTGATAGTATTAATTAAATATAACTATTAACTAACATATTAACGTAACTATTGCTTACATATTAGTTAAAAAGGCTCATGAAACGTATGATATTCCGTAACTTAAACTTTAAAAAATCTACATAAATACAGTAAATTTAAATCTAATAAAGTCAAATTACATTTTTAATGCATAAAAAATTGAATTATGCGTGATACTTGTGGCTAAAACTTAGCTTATAAGTGTCTACCGTATAACAATCCCATCGAAATCTTCGTCTTCAACGATATTACATTATACATTATGCTGTATTCATAAATGTATCTGAATCGTGTTTGTATTCAAAATGATAAAAGTTATAAATGCATAAGTGGGATTGGCATGAATTGTGCATGAGTTCAGAATGTACATTGCATTTTTCTCTACATATGCTGATGCTAAATCCGCTTGTGGTTGCTTCTTAAGATTCAGATTACATTTCAAAATGAATGCTGCATCACGAACTTGTTCCATTCAAAATCATATTTGTGACTGTTTCATTTCCTTTAATTTCTTGTTTATTTTACTTATCTCTATTATGGGACATTATTATTAGAGCGTACACCTCGCCTACTTCTACAA
The DNA here is from genome assembly GCA_018247575.1 of Eurytides lysithous rurik. Classification (NCBI taxonomy): domain Eukaryota; kingdom Metazoa; phylum Arthropoda; class Insecta; order Lepidoptera; family Papilionidae; genus Eurytides; species Eurytides lysithous. The sequence goes on along the minus strand of DWHO01005734.1, from coordinate 8,769 downwards.
TACGTATCAATAGGTGTAAGAGCGGAAGAAGATATGCCTCCAGGATAGCCAAAGTACGGGCAGTCTTCGCCCAACTTGAACCTATATAGCGGTCCAAAAAACTGACTAAGAAAGTGTAAATAAAAGCTTTCGCTCCAAAATAAAAACGGTCCTGCAGAATGATTTGAAACAACACCATTCCAAGCCAAGAAAAATGTAAATAGATTTTTTTTGTGTAGTTTTGCTACTATGCTCCCAAAATCATACACACACAAAAATTACTATTAGTGGAAGTTATGACAAAAGTGCGCAAGTTATACAGCGACAATCCGTGCCGACGTAAAATAAATATCGATCGGGTCGTTTTAATTTTAAGACTAAAAACTAAGAGAGTATAACTATAAGGCGTCCAACGTCAATTCCAACAACTTAAACTTCTTCCTCCTGTCCAATCTTCCGAGAAAGCCTTTTTGTCAAGCTGTGGGTCACGTATATAAAATTTTACTTTATCTTTCAATACCTCAAAATTATGCGTAAATAGTTTTTAGCATTAGTTTCAAAATAATGCATGTTAAATATACTAAGAGAAAATAATCACATATTTCATCAAAGATTATGGCGAGCAAGTCCATCGGGAAATCGTTTGATTAATCAGACAAACTCAAGGAACAAATTACGTTAAGCAATCTTGAATAGGGTGGATTAAAGATAGCTTAACGTTTAGGTACAAACAATAAGAGGTAAAATCTCGTTTCCAATTTCCTGGACGTGAGGGCTTTTAACGACCAACCACGAGATAAAGGATTCTTTATATTGAACAAACGTCGGTGAGGATTAAGAAAAATATAAAACGGGACAAATTTAGGGGCTTTACTGGATTTTAGTTGTTTAAGATGATATGAAATTCAAGATATTATATCTCTATACCTAGCAATTACACGCGCAACATTGTCCTTCAAACCGGATTACCAAAACATAGTAGTCTGTCTAACACGTTGCCCATTGGTGGTAGAAATAGTAAAGCAATAGCACCATCACAGACTGCAAAGGAGTCCTATCACTATAAAAGAACTCGATCGAAAAGGTACCTCCCGAATTACAGACACCAAAACATACATGAGGTTTAATGGCTTTAAAAAGTAACTGATCCCTGAATTGTAAGTTTTATTTTGAAATATAAAAACTTATTTATTTTTTGGCTTTTTAGTAACGTAAAAAAGCGTTATCATTTCCAAGAATACGACCCAAACACATGTAGTTATTGATAATCATCATTTTTGTTTACTTTTGCCAGTCAGTGTCACCTGAACCGACTTCTGCTGATACAAAGTAAATTTATCCGCTCCGTATCCGGTGCGGAGTGGTACCAACATAACGTCGACCTGCACAGCGACTGCAGACTACCGACGATACGTGAGCACTTACACGACCTTTTAATTCGATTGTTCAAAAACCGAAGAGCACCTGGTGGTAGTCCGTACTGAAACGACGCCCTCGTAACACCCTCCTTGACCCGGCTGAGGAAAGAGCCGAAAGTGATCAGGACCCACCAACAGGGGTCTCGTCCACGTTTTCTATACAAACACACAGTAGGGATCCCAGTAGCTCAACAAACACATGTTTGCGATAGCGCTAATTGAGGGTTGTCATGCCCTATAAAACATCGTTTACCTAAACTGTCATTATCAGTTACTCGTCAAATATCTAAATAATAATGTTGGAACCTGTGCACATTTTACATAAAATTATATCAAAATAATTCTACAGTGATGAGAGAATTAATGAAAAATTAAGTAATAATTTACATGTTGATGGTAGCAGTGGGTGTCCACGTGTCCACCCTGTCTTACACACGTGAATTATAAATAAGATATCCAGTAATTGCTCTGGCATGCGCAATCGCTCGAGTAATTTCATTAATTCTCCAAAGAGCTTGACTTCATTTTTCTTTATGTGTTTATAAACTTCAGATTTCTGTAAAAGATTGGCATATAAAAATATATCTACGATAAACGAGAAATCCCTTCTAGAAATGTTGATTTGTTTCAGCTTTGATAGATCCGTTCGGTCAATAAATATCAGGTATCAAAACAATATAAATTTTTATTCACGCTCTTATAAGAGACAAATTTTTATCAAGGCATTTTCAAGAAAAAATATAAAGTTTTGTTATGAATTAAGTTTATTGATTGCATTTAAATAAGAATATGGCGGTAAAATCAAAACAACTACTTAAGCGGTACGCAAAGGAAGGTCAAAGAAAACAAAATGACCGTATTTATGCTGAAAGCTCTAAAGAAGCTTCTCAATTGGTCAATAGAGTACAACGTGGGCATTATCCGACATCAGTGATGATTTCGTGAGGTGTTAGCTATGAAGGAGTGACTGAGCCATATTTTTGTGAAAAAGGCATTTTTTTGCAAAGGCAAAGGCAAGGCAACATCGGCACAAGTGTATCAAATTAATAGTATCTCTTCTCAGGAATAGTCCTGAGAAGGTAGTTAAGCCCCATAATCATGTTCAATAACCAAGAATGGTCCTTTCAGCAAGACTCGAAACAACAAAAAAACTCCAAGAGCAAGACTCATAAAGCTCGATCCACCCAATTTTGGTTAGAAACGAACATTCCGGACTTCATCAGAGCTGAAGACTAGCCGTTATCTAGTCTGATCTTAATTAAATGGATTACGATTTATGGTAAATTTTTGAGAGTAAGGCTTGCTCTAAACGCCATAATTTGGAGTCCCTAAAACAATCCGTACGATTGGCAATGACGAATTTTCCCATAGAAAGAGCGCGTGTTGCTATTGATAACTGACCTCACTGTTTAAAGGTCTAACACACTGCAATAGTAATAAATGTTACGTACAGTAAAAAAATGTTGTTTTTCTGTGTAATGATATTTATGGCAAGACTACATACTATATTGCACGTATGTATATGTAAAGTCATTTATATTTAGAAACATAGAGTATGTAGTTTAATAAAATTATAATTACTACATTTATTACATGTTGTTGATATTGTATTATATGAGGTAAGTCATAAACAAACATAACAACAAAAACTGTTTCTTTTCGACTTTCATAATATTTGAAAATTCGCATTCGCAAATATCAGTAACTCGAGTTCGCATTTATGAATGCTAATAAATAATATGATTCAAATAACTAATATTTGACTGACCACATATTATAATTATTTTGCATAGAAATATGGCATCACAATGTTTTTTATTTCATTTTATTGCTTTCATGAATTTAAATTTTTAGGTAAGATGTTGTAAAAATGTGGTGCAAAATAGCAGAGTATGACGTCAGTAACATTATCATCTTATTAACAAACCAAAACAAAAATTTGAAGAGATATGTCGGAGATGGAATGTCTGAATTTAAAATCAATCAAGGATATATTTTATTGTTACGAATTACTGTTAGCATTGATTTCTTTTTTGTAATATTAAAACGATAAAAACAATGGTCATTTTCAATCTGAGCAACCAATAGGCTTGTCTCTCGTTTTAATTGTTGTCTAAACTTTGAGAATTGTAATCCATTTTTTCTTTTTTAGTGTTTGTGTACATTTGCTTTCTTATTATTATGTTTCCATGTGTCTCCGACTGCGATGCTCACTGTAATTCCTTGTTCCGTATTAAATTCATGGCGATCTAATTTAGACTTAGTGTCCTTATTCTTTTCGTATTTACTCTGAATTTTCAGTTTATTAAGAATTGATTCATTCTCACAACGAACCACTTGCGGTATTTATAACTTGTTGCTACCATCACATTCCAATGAATTCTATCTTTCTCCCTTGGCGAGGAAAGAATGAACCTCATTGGAAATCTCTTCAAAACCCAGTCAATCGTTCTTAATAAATGAAGTAGTATAATATGATAGTAGTAATAATATAAAGTATTAACTTTTCGCCGGCTGTAAAACTTTTTTTTGGACAGCAGTTGAATTTTATTTTTTATTGTAGAGATATCTCTACTTATGTAGAGTTTTAAAACATTAACTATTTTGTACAGTATTTGGGATATTAGTTACCGAATAGCGTCCATTAAAGTCGAAAGAGTAAATAATAACGACTGTGCAACAAGTTGAAAATGTGTCAGTAGAAAAATCTAAGTGTAACAAAGTGTGAATTGCATCCGTCGAATCTCTGTGAATACGATACGCTGCAGTGGAAGTATCATATCATTGGTTTACATTAAAGCGCTAACTGCGCTGAAGCGATTCAGTCATCCAGCTATTAATTGGAACAGCACCTAAAACATTTAGCGCACAATTTGCACGGCGGGATTCCCCTGCGGTCGCACGCACACTCGTGCGTTGCACACATACTCGATAGCGTGACGTGTGTCGCAGGCAAAGCGTAGCGTAAGGAATTTTTTATAATGGCTAGTTACATATGTTACATAGTCCCTTTTTTCGAAATATTGAAATAGTAAACTGATATAGTTTGTGAAGAAAAATAGATATAGTATAATAAATCTTAGGTTTCAAGTATTAGTTGGTAATAATTCATAATTTTCTTTTGCCTCATTATACGTTAATTGTTTGTTTGTACTTTAAATTAAGATTGGCTGGACATGGTTGATGGATTATATATTAAATGAGTACCTAATTATAAATGATAAACAATACTCGAAACATTCGTGCTACTAAATAGTTGTTTACGTGGGTTTTCTTAACCTTACATGGTGTTATTTAAGCATACATGGTATTTTCTGAACAACATAAATTCATACTGACCTATTTGTGTTTGTATTTAATTAACATAATAAGCAATAAGTTTTGAGATATTATTGTGGTACCTTAAGCTAAATCCTGTACTTAATAAGTATACTACGTCTTTTTTATATCACACATAAGTACAACTTACTACTTCTGGGTAATTTTTGCCCATTGGCAGGATGTTTCTTAAGTGACGGTGCCATTTAACAAATGAAGGGCATTAAATTAATGGCACTGTCGTTAAATCAATTGTGATTTGACGACAAATAAACACTCGAGTGAACACGACAGTACCAAATACGTTTTGCGGTAAAACCGAATGTTCGATGCAATTCACTTCGGTCCAATCCAGAAAATTCGCTCTCGCGTTACGCAACGTCGCATCTCGGCTCTTGACACGATTCGGCCGGGCCTGTTACGACGTGGCCGACTTTTGTGATGGCGCATTTCCAAAAATGTCCGCGACATAGCAACGACTGCGCAAGGTCGGTCAACGCTTAAGACACAAGCCGCGTTTATTCCATATATTTTCGTAGTCTACATAGAGAATATAAAGCTGATATAAAACGTCAAATATTGGGATATTTATATATATAAAAAAAAAACAGTGGGTTTGCGATAACATCATCGGTGTGTCGTAAAATACTCGATACGACTCTACCATGAAAGTTACGATAGACTATGAGAGTGTCGTAGGCAAATATGACGAGAATAACTTTATTTAACATTTTTTTATAACTTTTCGTACAACGGATGTAAAAAAAATGCAGCAAGCATCTATCTTTAAGCGTTATCAGTGCTATGTTTTGATTGTCGGCGTAAAAGAATACACGTACCAAAAGTCACACATTGATTTGAAAAAATACGTTCAGATTGAACGTATTATACCAAACCAAAACTGAAACAGTCTTTTCAAATTAAACAAAAGACGGAAACAACAACAAGAAAAAGGAAAAACAACAAAAAATATTGTCCTTTTCCCTTTACTCAAAACATTAACGCTGCGGGGTTTTAAGATAATCTTTTGTAGATACCAATCGGGGACATTTATCACTAGGTGACTTAAATATCTGAATCCCTTAACAAATAAACATATAAATCGCAACAACGGATTCATTAGCTTTGTACGCCTCTGACAAGCTAATGAATTTTGCGGTTGCCATGTTAGTGCATCTGCTGAGCTAATGAATTAACACTATAAGAAACTCAGGAAATTCAAGCGCTAAAAAAGCGGTAAACTCTTTAAAAGCGTTTGCAGCGCCACTAGTGTTATACACATCTTTAGAAATCAAGATATAAATACAGTTTATCGCAATTAAGAGACGGACGCACGCTAGAGCGAGAGGGTATGAGGATAACGTGAAAATAAACGTAAACTCGATGATCAGAAAGGCGACCCGCGCGATTCTCGACGGTATGTACAGCTATTAACGATTAAAATCGTGCACGCGATTTGCACGTTCGAGCCCGAAGTGGTAGGCGGTACTGAGAAAGCGCACACGACTTTCTATAGTTTTTCATTTTTTTTATTGGATTGCTTTATAAACGCCTACTTGAAGGCGCTGCGGCGGACTTGTGAAATTGCACTGTTATGTGAGTATTGCGTACGAGCGGTGACGTATGACTAATTGCGAAACTAGAGAGGATGATCTTATCTGAATCAATTCTTAAAATTCCGATCTAGAAATCCAATAACATTATGTCACTCTACACTTGAGTACTAGGTTATAGATGGTTGACTCTAGGTAGAGTCTTCGTGCGAGGAAGGCAATAAAATTATTAGAAACTGTCATAAAATTAGGCTTTTCAATGAGATGTTTTGTGTGAAAAGTTAATGAAATAGCAAAAGTAAACATCACACATAACGTAATATCACGTGTAACAGCGTCACATGACAACCTACGCCTACTTTACTCTTTGTAGGGGCAGGACTCATACAAAATCCCACAGCTCTCTACCGAAAGTACTTCGTCATTATTGCGCCATCAAAAAGTAACATGCAGGTACTACTATAACCGGGTTTGAAGGGCAATGTTCCATCGTAATTCTCTAGGCGTATAGCATCATATATTTGCTGGTGCCAAACGAAGAAGGTAAATGTTGAATTGTTATATGCAAAAATGTTACTTACCACTAGGTGTGCGACTTTCTTTTCGCATCGATTTCCTTTTGACAAAAAAAAAGACCTTTCATAGAGTCTTTGCAATCTTTAAGAAAAAATTAACGCGATTGAAAAAGAAAAAAAACTATATCATGATAAATTGGAAAAACGCGGTATCAAGGTGAATTTTGTTGAAAACTTACGAAGCATGAATTAATTCAGTTTTTAAAACGAACACTAAACAAAACCAATGTCTACTGAAGTACGACAGAGGAGTTTTATGATAAAAATTTACGAAATCAGTCCTAGAGTGACATCTAGAACTGAAACATCGAATGTGCAAGGTGATCGCTGATGATGATTTTGCACAAAGTTATTTGTGTGAAATTATCATCATATTTGTAATAAATGAAGATTAAGCAAACTATTATCGTATTATTATGGACGTATACTACAATGACTAATACAGGAAAGCTTTCACTGCTATTTGAACTCAGAACTACTCTGTTCGAAACTGGAAAGCGCTTCGATATAATAATGAAAACTCTGAAATGTACCCGGAATCGAATGACGTTAACCATATCATAGAGGTAGGAGGTAAACCGTTATTGTAACCAAACTAATTAGACCTGGACCTAGGCACAGTACTATAGAGATAAGGGGCACATTGTATTGCTGGTCAGAATTTTTAATTGTTTTTACTTAAATCGAGCTGGGCGTATGCCTATAGATTAGAACTTGACCTCATCAGTTTTCAAACAGAAAGACAAATATTTAGAACTACCCTCTAAAGCAATCACTGCTACAAAGTAGTGGTACCCCTACGATCACAAAAATGAAAAGCAAGAAAAAATGTATCTACATTAAAGTGTTCCGTAGAATTACAAAAATGGCGCGAGGAGGCGGAGTTTAAAGTTTATGCTTAGTATTTAAATCACCTTGGCTGTGAGGTGGTGGGGAACACCACAACGTTTAAAACGGCTTATAGTTATATTACATTTTAGCCAAAATTAACTCTAAGCTAATGCTTTTTCGGTGCATTTTGTTCTGCTACCGCAAAGTTTCAAAATATCAGAGCGCAACAACCACGACCACTGTATTGTTTTATTAAATATCAGATCAATTCTAGTTTTTAAACGCCGCCATACAGGCTTGTGGATAGAGTAGCGAACACGATATACACTAAAGAGTTTATTCATCGATAACGCGTCAATTATATCGAAATTACTTGGATAGAGTTGAACCAAATCGAGGGCGTTGTCGATATTGCGGCGAGTTGCAGCTTAACGTACTTTTCGAGCACGGCGAAACCCTCCCACCAGGTACACTCATTACACCCGGGTCCCGGGGCTATTCTCACCGCTCCCCGCTCCGCTTGCCAATGCACAGTTAACGACAGTGGCGGTCCAGGTCCATACACCGGACCCCGAATGTCTGTAGCCGACAATCCACCAAGTAATTTTAATAAAGTAAATTAAAATTTTGACACAACACGCATGTTCTCATGACCCCGCGGACGTGGGGTCTATCCAATTCGTTGAAACTAGCATTTCCAAAGATTAGGCGATCCGATGAAGCTTTACAGGGCCTCATAGGCTAAAAGTGTCAACGTGAGTTAAGATAAGATCAACGCACGTTGCACATTGGGCCATCGAGAATCCAGCGTGGCAAAGTATTAGTTTCGCATAATCATTCCAGTTTCGAAAGGTCACGCAATAAATTCCGTCGGGGACCGCCGATTTTGACAATCGACCCGTCCGATGACGTACGCCGGCTCACTTTATTACAGCCGGACTGGCTTCGGGCGATGCGAAACCACCGGACGGTTCACGATGACGCAAATCGACAACACAACAGACGCTACGCGGTTTCGATTCGCGATTTTTGATTTCATATGCGACCGCTTTGGCAATCGTGCGCGCAAACCAAACGGGGCCGACTGCTTTGGTT
>DWHO01005733.1:0-10127 GCA_018247575.1 Eurytides lysithous rurik | reverse complement strand
TTTTTTTTAAAAAAAGAAATCCTATCGTAAGAAAGAAATATCTTGTTATAACGGGGTTTTTCATAAATTTTATACAGACCAAGGGCCAGATAGATTCCTTTGTAGGAGTCCATGGCGATCCGACGTCGAAGTCTGTAACTTATCATAAAGCTTTTTCACCTGCTCCCAGCAAGTATTAAATTTTTGCATACCGCTGTAATAGGTGCTTTTACCTTATTATCATTACTACAATTAGAAATACGAGCATGTGTTTTTATAGGTTTTACGCAGCGATACATCAACACGATTTTCCTTTCTTTTTTTTTAAAAAAAGAAATCCTATCGTAAGAAAGAAATATCTTGTTATAACGGGGTTTTTCATAAATTTTATACAGCCCAAGGGCCAGATAGATTCCTTTGTAGGAGTCCATGGCGATCCGACGTCGAAGCCTGTAACTTATCATAAAGCTTTTTCACCTGCTCCCAGCAAGTATTAAATTTTTGAGCATAGGTCTAGTAGAAGTAATAAAAAAACTACGATTAACGAGATTTGGTCTGTGATATAATTATAATTGGGGCAGTAAATACTTTGGTATAGACAAAAAGCAGTCCCTACTGGACAAAATGGAAAATTTACCAAGCAAACTTTTTATAATTGGAGAAGGGTCAAGCCTCAGGTTCGAATGGCATGATGCGGAATATTATGCTTTTGGGTTTCATTGCGTGATCAGGCCTTGTCTTTAAAATTGGCATGCCTGTAAAATTACCAAGTTTTCTCGTTTCTTTCTATTTATATAAATAGTATAATAGAGGACTATCTAATTGCGTGTCATTTAGCGTGTTGTTCTCGCTTCGATGTAAACAAGCGACTCTTGCAACTTTGTGGCGTGCGCATAATTTGTAAGTGTTGCGTGCCGATTACAATCGGGTTCAGTTTTAATAAAATACCATAAATAAAGAAGAATCTAGCCTGAGGTGAACCTGATGAATATTAAATAGTCGTCAACTAAGTGAGTAAACAAATAAATTTATTTTCGTACGTAAAGTATATATGTGATAATTATTGATTTGATCAAAGATCCCTTTCGAAAAAATCATTTCGAAATAATCTAGCGCTGACGAGTTGCTTTGAAAACTTTAAACATGTAAATAAACGTTTCTATGTCGTATTCAAACCTAGTACCGCGTTCAGTTAGTTTTGACAAACGCACTGGTAGATCTGAACTATAGGAAAAAGAAAGTGAATGCGGTGAAAGTTCTCGGGTGATCGCGCTGCAGTGTTACGCTTAGTGTCTTTCTTTATATAAGTCCGTGTAACGTTTGAGGTACTTAGTGAATTAGATGACATTAATAACTATCATCTGTCCCAGTGGTTCCTCAAGTGGTTCAGATGGACCCCCGGCGGGAGTTTGATTAGATATAACCTTCACATGTTTTGACGAGTTTCGGCAATATGGCAGAGATTCAGCACCGAAACCAGTAAAATTTTGAAAGTGATCCATGAAAATGAGCTTGGGAATCTTTGATCTATAATCTATATATTAATACGTGAAGAGAAAACTTTGGACCCCTTTTACAGCCTATTGCGCTCGCAGAGGAGAATGAAATTTGGCAAAGTTATAGTTATAGTTTTGTAGACATTATTTTTTTATGGTGTCCATAAGATATATATTAAATTAGATTGACTAATTCGTTCATTGCTTGCGTTTGTATTACTAATGTCTAACACCTTATTTGTCAAATCATAAATGTCATAGTCAAAAAACTATATTATTTAATTACTAAAGAGGACTTTCGAGATAGCCTCCTTGGTCGATTTCGAGCACTAAGCGATCCCTAGTATAATAAAATTACAAATCAAGAATTGTGTGCTTTTTGTTAAGGAAATAATGTGCCATTTCACTGTGCCCTGTAACAATGCTGGCGACGTTGTCCTTCAAACCAGGTAACTTGGTTGGCAGGAGAAGAACTGGAAATGCAATAGTACTACGGCGAACATCACAAGAGTTCTCTTAAAATGTGTAAATTACTTTTTAACTTAGTACTAGAGATGACTATATTATATAAGATAATTATGCAGGTATACCATAATTAGTAACAAAGGTGCGTCGGCAAATGTAGATCGATTGCGCATCTATTGATAGCGAAAAGACAACAGCTGCTGGGTTAGTTAGTTAACAATATACATATTTACATTTTACCGATTAAAAAAGTGGTCTGCCCTTAATTATGTGTTAATTTTCAACCGGTATTTTTTTTTTTGGTTGTAAATAATTGATCGAATGTTTATTCTATTTTATGGATATTGGCTCACAAATTTCGAAAATATTCCAAGGAACTCCCAGAATTTAAAAGAAATATATGTTGATGGTATTATTATTCTTATTTGAATTTAGTTGTTATTTTAGTTTTATTATAAAAAAATACTGCTTGAGGCCATAATTTAATTCCAATACTGATTGCGCCACAAATCATAAAGAGGCGGAACTACGCAAAATGTCGTTAGGATAGCTAACACGGTTTATTTAAAAATGATTTAGCTCGCACCTATTATAATATATTAAATAATAGATTTATATAAACCTGCAGAGCAGATCGTAACAATTTAGTAAACAAGTTTGGTATTCTTATGATGTTTTATAGAGTCGCATAGGCTAAAAGGACAGACCAAAGACATAAGAGATTAATAATAGATTACAATAAGTAATAATAGAGTACAAGTATAAATTCTGAAGCTAATTTAGTTTTGTTCAATACGCTGTTTAAATATATAAACAATTTATCAACCCGTAATATTAAGAACTTTTAAAATCGTTGTATATTTTTTGTTATAAATGTAAAAATAAATTTATTTGATTTGTCTGTCAGTTCGTCCTACTTTTGCGTAGGAATAATAGAAATAATTTATACTTTACTATTGAAAAATTATTTAGAATTCTGTCTAAAATATGTGTCACTCACTGACTTGGGTCAGATCACAGAAACAAGATGACACAAAATCTAAATTCAGTTAGGTAGCCGTTAAGGTCAGGCGGTAAGTAATAATATCAGGCACTTGAAGCCTCTATTTGCCTATACTTAATAGTGTATTCAGTACCATAATGGTAAGCTATTGTAATGACGATGTTTTTATAAAAGGAAGCATCGGATTTCCCGACTATTCTTAGCAGAACTGCATTTCGAGTTTCCTCATGAACTGCTTTAATGACTAACGTAAATTGGATGCCTATATTAACTAAATAGATCTTGATTTTATTTCAAATTGTATCAAATTTGAAATTTATTTCAAATTAAGTCAAATTTGAACATTAAAACATATTTCATTAATGTAACAAAACTGCCCAATGCTCGGAACGCGTTGCAACGCCTCCTACCTTTTTGTCCGTAAAACTCAGAACAACAATACCATAAAAATCGTAGAGGCGACGTAGCGTTGGTGTATTTTGATTCAACTTTATTATTATTATTATTTATCGGGATTAGGAGGTAAACGAAGAAGCGGCTTATTTGATGGTAAACGAACGCCGCCGCTCATGGACATCTGCAAAATCAAGGGACTTGCAAATGCGTTGCCGGCCTTTAAGGTGGGAGTATGCTCTCTTCTTGAAGGTTCCAATGTCGTATCGGTCCGGAAATACCGCTGGTGACAACCGATTCCACAAGTTGGTAGTGCGTGGGAGAAAATTCCGGGAGAAACGTACAGTGGTGAATTGCCAGCCATCCAGGTGGTATGGACGGTACCTGGAGATTTCTGCTTTTTTACCAAGTCATCTCCCACTCACATTTCTTTTTATTTCGACATGCGGGATATATCGTTCTTCATCTACCCTCTGTCTGCTTTTATATCGAATGACTCCCGCTGTAGTAAGCTCGCACCTGTCCATAACGTAACCATGCTACGGAGGTTGTGCTTTGCGCTCGTTGCCTTGAGATTTAAGATGTTATATCTCTGCCCAATAATTATGCTGGAAGCTCCCCTCTTCAAGTCGGAACACCACAGTTCAAAATGGATCTCCCATGACAAACTCTGCAAACATATATCGTATCTGCACATATATTTATATTTATCTAGTATCATCGGGTCTCCTTACTTGTAATGTACCAATTAACGCAAACGACACTTAACAATCCGCCATGCGACTAATTGGCGTGATGTTTCGTTGACAAATCAGTCAAGGCCTCTCGATCGCCGTGTGCAATGACTATTGATTATGACAGATGCGTTCCCATTACCCTTAAACGTTGCAACTTGCGTCGTTAAAAAGATATAATATGTATTTATTTAAAAACTGCTTGTTATTGAGCGTTGGACATCTTTAACGTTTAACGGACACCATGTTAAACGTGATTGCATAAACTGTTCAATTATTTAAAACAATCTAAGGAAAGTAGTGGAGTAACGTTGTTATGAACAAAATAATCTGATATTCTTCGCGCTTTTCTTGGTACAGGCTGATTCTTTAAAGAACTAGTGTTATTTGTATCTCATCTCTCATAAGTGACTTAAACTTTTTAAAAGACAGAATATAAATTTGACTAGATTTTCTTTCTGGTTTATAAGGCTACAGAGTTTCACTTATTTGGGACGAATGATTTAAAAAAACATTTAAAATCCTTAGGCAAGCCACGCAACCCTATGGTAATGCATTAGTCACCTAGAGACAAGTTAATATATGTATATATAACTGTCGATGCGGTGGTACTGAGCTCATTATCAAAAAGTGTGAGTCGCATGAGTTAAGATGTGTATTTGTTTAAAAAGGTTTTATAAAGTCAAGGTATCCTGAACTCAACAGGTTATGTGATTGTTCATTGGTAACCATTTAACAGTACTTCGTTATATAAATCGGCCCCTCTAAGAACGATACTTGCTGTATATAGTTGAACTGACAATATCCAAACCTGACCAACCATGAACAAGATTCTTTCTACAGTAAAAATTCACTGTTAAATACCTAATCCATTGAATCAATCGCTTCGTTTGCCCTAAACTGGAATCTGTCGTATTTGTCAGACTTCTGGACCGGGCTATGATATAAATCCGTGCGATTTTTTGCAACACTCCTTACGGTGGCGTTAAATAGGTCCGTACACGATTGCGCGGCGAGTGGTCTCTGTTTAAGGCAGGACCGGTGGCATGGCCGAATGTCTGTCGCTGATCGCTCCATAAAGGGCAGCGAGCGCCATATGGCGTGCGAGCTGATTTATTGCACCACTGACTTATTGTGATGTACTCGCTTAGACGAGGACCAGCGCTGACATAATGGCCGCGACTACGAGTGTTCTGGACTAGTTTGCCCACCCGGCCTTTGATTTAGTCTTAAATTTGCCTATGTGCGAAGTGCTTTATCTCCTAAAGGTTGACCGTGGGCGTAATGACTCATTTGTCGACAACGAATGCTTTTCACAATAGTGCAATAATTTTATATTTTTTCTTAAAACCAATGATCTTATCCGTTAGCTGCGCCGTTAACTGACATATTTGATAGTGGCCTGCAACCATCAGTTTTCCCGCTCTTCCTTCAGACTTATTTTACAGATAATAATAATTCGTTGCTTAAGGAAAATAACTAAATACTTTTCGTCAAACAAAAACAAACAAACGGATAAGCAATTTTAACTTTTTATAGTATTAAATATATTATGGACACAAATATTCAAGTAACGTTTTTTCATCTTCATCTGTTGATCGATGTCCTTTTAAAATAGTAATAGATAACGTTATACTAATAAATTAAGAAAACAATGTGTAGATTGTGGTATAATATCTAAGCGTACTGATTATAATTGATGTATGTAAAGGAATGAAGATATATATAATTAAAAAAAAATAAAATAAATATATGTAATGACGTTAATTAACAACTTACAGTACCGTAAAAGAATTAGTTTACTAAAGATAGATGTGGAGTTGAGTTCTATCTTACTCTGTGGTCTACAAGTCTAAATAGGTCAATCCGTGAATTTTTTTTCAAAGATTTTAATCGGAACGCGTTTAATGAGGAAAATTTAAACTTACATAATTCTATGTAGTAGATTAAGAGCAGCGCCGAGTCTGTTTTCGGTCTTAAATTTAAAAAAAAGCTGCAGAAAAAATCCATCCACTTTTTTAAATTTGTTTTACTAAAGTACTACTAATTGTAAATTAAGAAATAACTGTGTGTAATTGAATTTAACATGTAGTAGTTTTAAATATATATTCTTTAATCCCGATAAATGTTGCAATTGCCAGAAATAACTTGTAATTTACTCAGTAAGGTAAAACTTAATGCGTGATTTATTTGTTGTTCACAACAGTCGACGATTGACACAAATAATTGCTATAAATATTTCGCGGAAAACGTCAATTTACGCGTTAATGATAAGGTTTTTATTATTATTCTGTGGTTTTAAGAATTATTTATTCGTTATTGTTACCATATACATGTCTAATACTTATTAGCGTAGTAAAAACACGTGGTTAATTATGTTGCCGTACATAAAAATGTGTTAAAAAATAATTATTACATACAAAAATAAGGAAATAAGGGAGATACAGTGACGAAAAAAGGCGAAATTAAATTAAAAAAATTGTAAAATAATTGAAAAGAAATTATTGTATTCTTAATTTTTTTTATTACCACTCCATATACAACAATCGCACATAAATCTTGCTTTCGTTATTTATGATACTGATCAAAGCCATGACTGTAAAAAATGAAATAAACTTTATCAATTAGATCAACAATAAAATTACCCATAATCTCATCCTTTTCAAAAAAAAAGTTAATGTTTTTAACATGAAATTTTTTTTTTTACTAAGTTATAGCGTTATTTTAAGTTAAGTTAGTTAAAAATAGCCTACTTCCATTAAATTTATATAATAAATTTAATGTACCTCATTATATATATGAATTGTTTATAAAATGAACAAATAAAAGTGACCACTAATGATTTTTAAGATTGAGAGTAACGGTTAATAAATCACAATTGGCAACGCCGTGCTTTCAAACTTAGTAAGTCACACGTCCACTAGATGGAGCCACAAATAAATAATGTCTGCAGCGTGTTACTGAATGCAGAAGATTTATGATCATGCTTTAGACTATAAAGTTTGTGTTCAGCCTTGGACTCATTGTGGTTAAAGATAATGTCGATGATTCGTTGTTTGGGATGACGTTACGTTTTTGCGAATCTTGCGCATTGGTCAATGATAATCGTCAGGACCTTTTGCAAAAGCTTGGAGAACAGGATCCTTGAGGAGCCCGAGGGAGGCTTCGGAGGCCCGATAAGAACCGAACACAATAGTCAACGACCGAAATGGAACTTTCGAACCGTCGTTAAAATGCATTTAATTTGTTTTAAATGTTATAAAAATATATATACAATTATAATCAAAAAGACGAAAAGACCAAGTTGTGCGCGTAGTGGTAAGCATCCCACTTGCCCATTGCAACATAATTTAATACAAAACTTAATTGACACTGCCCGTACTCATCAGCTAGAAACATATGTATATGTTAGACAATCGCCAATCTAGAAGATGAATGGACTTAACGAAATCCACTGAATTTTGCGCTTCTTTCTTGCTGCAGTTTAATTCTTACGCCCTATATCCATGTGTAGGTATCCATTCCAGAATACGCAATTTTCGCATATCAGATCCATATACTCATTGTAGTTCAAAAAGGATTATTCTGTTCTAATCCTTTTTGGACTGTTAATTTCACTCTGAAGACAGTATTTGATCAGAGGATTTCAAATCCTATGACATGTAGTACTGTACTTTGTATCGATAAAGTAACCTTTTTCAGCTAAGTAGTGGAAATGAAAATTTCTTGAGAGAACTTCAATTACCTCCATAAAATGTTCCACTCACTTATTAAATTAATAACAACTCATTGAATTAAAAATGAATAAGCTTCCCTTTTAATATTTCTACTTGAAGGTAAGTCGCAGTCATCCTTGCGAAGGCCGACCTCTTAGGTGCCGCAGTGGCTGGACCGTATCATCGCTTCAGAACAATTGTTTTCTAATGTCTCATGCGTCATACTGCATGTATATGACTAACATAATGTGATAGAACGAGATTTGAAAAGATGTTTATCTCTTCACTGTTCCTTTTCAACTATCTTTTATATATGTGTCTATGTCTACTTAAATATTGTGAAACTTAAATGGCAAATAAACACTTGAATTTGTAAAAAAAAAACTAATTTCTTCGTTCTTTTTGTATTGATTATAAAGACATTTGACATATACAAATGTCTTCAGATCTAAAGCCCAGTTTTATGTATTGTCCTTTCCAACTGAATAGTTGGAAAGGACAATATTGGAGAATTCCAATTTAAGCTGTTATTTTAGGCTTACATGTTAAGCCTTCTTGAAAGTCTACCCAAAAAATAGATAATTTCCTTGCTGCTTCATAAAAAACCTTCAAATAATAGTTTTCTCTCTCCACGAGCTTCTATTCAGTGGCACCAGTTTTAAATTCCTATTTATAAGATATTGCAATAAAGTTTAAATAAGTGAATCAATATAATAGCTTGAATACTCATACTAAAATAATAAATGCAATGTGTTTGTTAGTGTCTGTAATCCAGCAATGGAATTACGTAGATTTACAAGATTCGACATCATAGGTGTTGTTTTGGTCACCACTCACTAGTTACAGGCAAAAACGGAGACAAAAACGGTATTTATACTTTGCAGAGCACGCCTGGAATGAAACCGCTACATTGCCAGTTATTTTACAACCAAAGAGTTTTGGGTAAGCACTGTTGAATTACGGGTAACATTTTAAATCTTTTTTTTTAATGCAGTAGAAAGCAATTGCAAATGCGTTGCCAGTTTTTAAGATAGGAATAAGAGGGGGGAGGGGGCCAAAGCTTCACTGCACTATAGTACGTGCAGATAAATTGACAGCTATCATTAAAAACTGTATTTTTTCGTATACTATCTGATCCACGCAAGAGATAATTCGGTGTCGATTACGTAAGTTAAAAACGCGACCCTGTACGCTGCGAATGCCTTCGGCGCTCCCTAAGACGACGCTGAATTCATGAATACTTTACACATATATGTGTAAAGTATTCATGTTGTGTATACAAGGTCAAAGGAGGGCGGAGTGAGTGTGCACTCAGTACACACGACTTTAAACGTTACTTTGTTGCATTGACATGACGAATGCATCACTTTTTCGCAAACAACAGTTAACGAAAGCAAAACTGACTGATGATTATTTTCTCAAAGAAGAGATATCCTAACAGATACAGCCAACAATTGAATCAATCATGTACACTGGCTTATGAAGCTGTTGAGTGTGTTGTTAATATTATTATATCTAGGGTCTGACACATGTTCGTCTGAACTCAAACTGGGCAGAGCCTGTATTACGGTGATCAATATATATCGACGCTGGAAAGCAACAACGTAGGAACCTGCAAAATCAACATTTTGCACCAGACATACAATCGACTTGCTTTAATTTACAGTTTCAACAATGTAATTTTAAAAAAAATACTCCATGTGTCATTTACTATATTTTAGCTTTCCAGCAACGATATATTGTAATACTTATACAGATAGTTATCACCCAGACAGAGAACAAATACTTATGCTCATCGCACAATTATTTCGCGAGAATCGGACCCACGATCTTCGGCTTTCAGTCAGGAGGACTAGCCACTACACCAACGCGCCAGTCAAGTTTCTATCAGTTACTTTATTCTTTTATCGCACTCACTTTTGTGACAAAAAAAAACTTTTTGAATTTCACGCCCTTCTCAAATTTTTAGTTAAGAAATTTACATTTACAAATGGTACTGCAACAGTTTTCTCAATCGATTGAGTTACCACACCTCAGTATTATGTCAGACTCAGTTTTAAGTTAGAACCAGCGATACATGGATTATTATTTTAAAGTTCAAATTTTCCGATAGTATTTAAGTAGTTCAAAAGTGCTTACGTATCAGTACTAATTTATAAGTAAGTAGTAACTTATAAATTAGTACTGATCCTATTAGGCTCCTTTTGGCATCTTCTAATTCTTTTGTTATAAAATGTAGCGATTTTACTTTCGTTAACGATGGCATATTATCAAAATATAAAAGATGTTAGTTCAAAAAATATTTTAAATATATTTACATACAACGATTATATGAGGTTGG
>DWHO01005732.1:0-10128 GCA_018247575.1 Eurytides lysithous rurik | reverse complement strand
GTGGCGGTCTATGCCCTTATACCCTTTGTATAGAGGAGGCCTGTGCCCAGCAGTGGGACATATATAGGCTGTTAAGTTTTGCACAATATTTGTACAAAGGTGGTCTTAATGCCAATGGCATTATCTGCCAGTGAACCTTTGGTTGGCGCAGAAAGAAATATTAGGCAGGTGCACATAAAATAGTGAAAAAATATAGGTAAAAAAGAATAAATATTTAATAAGACTAATCGAATGTAAGTAACTGTGTGTAACGGTAGTTAATGACACATGAATCATATATTTTTTTTTTTTAATTACATCATTGAAATCAGTAAATTAAACCGCGTCGGTCGCTGTATGTCTGGTGAATAATTTGTTTTTGCTGGTAACTACGTTTATGATTTCTAGTGTCGATATGATCCGTCTTAACACTAGGGACATGCCTAAAACTTATATCCCACGATGTATTTCAATGCATGTGCTGAGAAACAGCCGCGTCCAGCTCGTAATGCGTTGTCGCATTTGCATGGGCATTCCTAACTGCGGTGCGGAATCTAAATTGTTTTCAGATATTCCCCAGACGTCCGCCACGAACCGACAGCGCATTAACTGCGAGTAATCACTTGAATTATTAAAACGACAACCTGGAGCTATAGATTATTTCGATTCCAGCACTATGTGGAACCATCAGGCATGCTATAATGCAGGGGTTTTAAGATAACGGAACATCCACTTACCAAATAACTTTTATTTCATGGAATCCCATATCAAAAAGGTACAAATCAAAGGGACCTTAATTTAAACTTTAATATAAACTTTTGGTATTATATGATAGCCAAAACAATATAATTTCGCGGAACATTGGTGACTTTTCTACGGAACCCCCAGTTGTCGCGTAAACCACTTTAGAAATCGCTGCAATAATGTCTCTTCTTATTTCTCCTGCCCTTATCCCACTAGGTGGGGTCGGCACAACATGTATTTTTCACTATTCACGTCGTGTAATAAGATTTGGCTTTGTGTATTTTACACCATCAACCCTCCTTGGGAAAAACTTAGCACTGCAATATGCCAAAGAAGGATTAGCCGGGAGTTTTTGTTAGGAATATGTGATAAGGATACTGCAATACTTTAGAACGGGGAAAGGGGAGTGTAGGCAGTGGCTCGAGGAGGAAGCATACCCGCAGTGGCGGTACTGCCATACAAACCCAAAAGCCCGGCTTGCCCTGATAAGGAGTAAAATTTATAAATCTTAAGTAGCACATAATTCCCGAATAATTTATTTTTAAATTTGTGCGTCGCGTTTGAGCAAGCCGGGCTTTTGGGCTTGTATGGTAGTACCGCCACTGCATACCCGTATCTACTAAATAGTAGCTGGACGGACTATCATCATGTAAGACCCTCTGACCTAATGTATATTATCTTTTTAAACCGTCTTTTAATATGTTTGGTTTTGTATCTAGATAATACAAACTACTCGGTAACATTGGGTGACTGTAATGATTCATATCCTAATGCCATGTTAACCCTCCCTGGACCTAAAATTTTAATTATCTATTTCGGTCCAATCTACGCAGAATGGAAATATAGGAGATATTATATATTATATAATATATAATCCAAATACGGCAATCACTCATGATATAAATCTGTGAATTAAGTACGGAACAAATAAACTCCCTCCCCACATAACAAAACAGTGAATATATGATAAATCGCTCTCGTTAACTCGTATTATCGATTTCGTACGACGGTCTTGTGCAATAGAATTAACCGATCTATTTATTACGAACTGTAAAATCACCTTCCAATAACTGGTGTGGAATGAAATCTTTTGGTTCTTATTAATGTTGATATTAAGTCTGTTATATCGACAATGAATTGGGCACGACTGTACAGGTTAAAGTTTGACACTACCGATTGTAACGTTAGATTATCTTTGTCCGTTTATGAGTTTCGAGCAAATCTTAGCGACGTTAATAATTATATAGATATATCAATATTAGTTAAATAAACTGCGGTCATTAATAACTCGGAATGGGTTCGTAAAGTTTAAGGTACGGGCGGTTTGTCGCGGGCGTTGTTTTGAGTTATTTAATATCATTCGAGTATCACGAATGTTATATAGGTCATGGTTGAAACTGAATAAGGCATAACGACGCGACCTTTAACGGCGGTAGTGTTCTTGTCTGTTGTTTTAAGTTTATGGTGTTCAATACTATTTTGAGGCGAAGGTGGCCTAGTAGGTAGAGACCTCATGACGTCATTAGATATAAATAATAAAAGATTTCTCCACCAAAAAGAGCCAATAACTGTATTCTGTTTTGGATATACGTTGTGGATTTATTAGTTAACTTGCTCTCACCCGCGGCTTTGTTCGTATTTACGTTTTTACAGGTAAGAATTTTTTTAAGACCTAAATAACAACATCCTGTGAGATGTCGTTATTCAGGTCATAAAATTCTCTTAAGTTATAGATCATACCAATTCTTCCTTTGCTACGTCAAAGAAAGGTCTGTCCTTAAATGAAACAAAAAACCTTTTTTTTTAATATGTAAATTAACTGTGACATATTGTTTAATAAGCTGTGTCACTTACTGTCCCAAATATTAGTCAAATTTGGGACAAGGAGTGTCCAAATCATAGCTACTGTTTCGCTGTCACGAGAAAGAAGAATGAACCGACAAACTGTAATTTTAGCAAAATACAACACCAATATAATGGCTTTGCAAAATCATAAACAAGTTATGCTGCTATAGAAACTTAAAAACGATCGACGGGACCCCGCCTTAACCGTGTTGAATTAGATTAATCGCATATAGTGAACTAATGAAGTTTTATTCAGCTTCAGATCAAGGTTTATTTCATTTGTCAATACTAACACATATCATTACTATTATAAATCCTGTAACTCTATTGCATAAAAACATCAAATATCGATGAATGTAATCGATATAATTCAAAAGATAATGTGGCATAGATATCATACGTAAATAGAAGTGCAGTAAAAGTAAGTAAAGAAAGTTTAAGAAAGTATAATATATATCATGGAACAACTCACACATTTCCATCTGTTTCCAAACTCGGCAGAGCCTGTACCATAGTAATCAGACAACTGATATACATACGTATATACTTTTAAATATATACTTGTATAGACAATTAACACCCAGACACAGAACAAATACCTGTGCTCATCGCACAAATATTTTGTCCTGGGTGGGAATCAAACCGACGACCTTTGGTATTGCAGTCAGGGGCATTAATCACTACACCAACGGGCCAGTCAGACATATTTACATCATACCACACACATGAGTCCTGCAAAGCGTATCGCTTTTGCACTCGTGGAGTAAAAAATCCTGCGTGTCATTGTTTTATGGATAAATGTGTTTACCATAAGGCGCATGTCGCTGTCTCATCACTTTGCTTCCTATAAGTTAGCAACTAAGTGATTCACCCGAATTGACAATGTCCTCCCGACCGAATCCGGTCACGGCGGCCGATTTACAAGTGATCAGCCAACCGCGCGGGATGTACTGCAGTGCACAAGCGTTTACGCACACAGGTACACTTGCTCATTCTTTACTCTCATAACCCAATGGGACGGATAACCGACCGGAGAGAGATCAGGCACCGAGGCGGTGACATTAAACCCACCTCTTAATAACGACTGTCTAAGCCACCGCTAGAAGACGTCGACAGGAAGCTGAGCCCGACTTTTGACAGGCCCATCCGACGCATGGATCATCACTTTTCAGGCAATCGGGTGATTAACAAATTCACCTGATAATAAGTTTTCGGCACCGCTCGGTACCACTGTTTTGTTAGTAGTTCTGCTGCCAAGCAGTAACGTGGAAACACTGTATTGCCAGCGTAATTGCTGGGTACGGATACAGACCTCAGATATCTAGGTGAAGAGCGCAGGGCAGAGTCAAGTTCTGAGTGACATTATGATATTATTGACAATGGTGTAACTAACCTTCAAAGTCAAAATTCTCTATTTAAAATTGGATTAGTTCCTAATCACTTTTGACGTCTATTGTTTTAATACCTGTTCGGAAAAAAATGCCTCGGTTCTGAGCGGACAGGCGAAAGGAACTCAGACTTCGGACGAACGACTTCCTAGTCCCGTCACTATGTATTTAAAACGAAACACCATACAATTCATGTTGCAGGGCGATAAGGTCATTACCTTAAACAGAATACAAAAAAAAGACTCAACCGTACGAGATGATTGGAAATGATGCGGCGTCCAATCAAGCGAGTGTCGCAACTCCCGACATCTATCCGTGAGATGCAATAGCGTATCTCCATCGCTTACGGTACAGTTAGCCGTTTATTGACGTCTCCAATGGGCAATGGATTCCCGGTTAGAGTATTTCAATGCGTCGCATCGATACTTATTAACGGACAATAAAGTCGCTGACTGATTTGGTCAATTTCTTGCGGCATTCATTAAGTAACTTGTTTAAGTTTCAAGTTATTGTCGAGCTATGTTAGGACCAGTGGCGGTACAGGCAAAGGTAAAGGGCAAGCCGGGCTTTTGGGCTTGGCCGCCACTGCATATAGTGTATAATGTAGGCGATAACAAGTTAATATTTATATCCGAAATTGTAGACAAATCGCATCTAAAGTAAACAAATATCGAGAGTTTACTGTGGTAACCAGACAACTGATATCCATATTTATATATTTTAAATGCATACTTGTAAAGATACTGCAAAATATTTAAAGTGATTTCTGTAATGCTGTTGCGTGACTAATTAATTATCAGACCTATCTTGTTAGATAGGTCTGATAATTAGTCATTGACATTGGCTACTTAAATTTGCTAGACGTCAGCTTTCCACGGTTTTTATTCATATTCATCAAATTTGAAAGTATAGAGGTAATAAAAGCAATACGACTATTACAGCAAAAGGTAATGTAACGATCATTTAATATTGTTTCATATAATATTTTTTACACCGCAGTTTTAAAGTTAACAAAAACAAACCATACACCGATGTAGAGTTTTATTGGCGTTCGTCTGTCTTGTCGTTATTTAGTTCTATAGTAGCAGACATACAGGAAATAACATACATACCATTACGACCAATAAACTTTCATACGGTCAAACGGCAAAATCGAAATCAACAATGTATCTATCAAAAGCCGAGCCGATTGCAGTCCGATTTACGACACGCCTCATCGGCGAAACGCCCATGAGGCGTAAAATTAATTGTCTTTAATATATTATATATGCCTTTTTCGTGAGAACCGGGTCGGCTGGTCGCTGGAAAATGCGATTCCTATTTGTTTTAATCTCGACACGACTTTCACCCGCTCTTAACAGATTGACGTGCTCGCTCGTGTGTAGATACGCGTCGACGTTACTCGAAAGCACCATTGGAGGAAAGTTTGGGACGTTCGTGAACTAATTACAAATTCCCTTCACGGCCAACTAAGCAAAAGTTGAGCGTGAATAACTTTTTACTGGGTGTACCGATTTTGATGATTCTCATTATATTTGGAAGCTGGTGCTTGTCGTGTGATCCCATATAAGTTTTAGCGAGATTAGACGAGTAGTTTTTGAGTTCTCCCTAATCATGTGTATTTTTGTTGTAAACGGTATTTCGCAAGACTTCCTCAGAAGGTTGAGGTTTCCTCAGAAATTTCATTCTGATTGCACTTTGTACTGCGAACATGTGCTTAAAACTAAGTGGGATTTATATAAAGTCGGTTAACACATATTATTTTTATATTCTATCGGGAGGAAAGCTACGTCAAATTAATATTTAACCTTAAGGATGCCTGCCAATGCACTTCACAGCTGCGTAAGGGGCTCTTCTAATACCCACAGGAGGGAACGGACTTGCTCAACCGTGAGACATTGATGTTAAGGATATTTACAAGTATAAAGTTGACAAAGAGAAAGCCCAGGATTGGTTCTCTTTCGATGCAAACCCAACGTCCGCGAAGGACAGAGTTGACGTGATCAGAAAGGGCGTGACAAGCACGGTGTCGTAACACGTTGGCGTGCTAGCAAGTGAGCAGAAAGTGGAGCGGGTGCGCGCAGTGGCTTCAATGGAGGTTTCGTAACCATATTTGCGGACACGCCGGTGTCTCCCCGCAGGTTTTCATTGATACAGCGACGTGGGCGGACCGGGCCGGCCGTCGTCCATTCATGAATTGGGTAAGACTAGCCCACGCGGCTAACGGGCCTCGATAGATACTGAATTATACGCGTTAATTAATAGGAATTCCACCGTAAACCCCATCGTGGGACGTTAATCAAAGGGTACACGGAAAGCGAAGAAATTGACTGTTGAGGGTTAACAAAGAACACTCAGATTGAACTTGGGGCTTTAATTAATTTACAGTGTGACCGGACTTTCGATGCAACGCAAAGCTGTTCTCCCACTTATGTTTCTGTCAAAAGATTCGTAGTGTCCGGTTCTTATTGGATATATCACAGTGGTGTTTGGACTTATCTTTTTTCTATCGATTGATTGATTTGCCTTTTTCTGAAGATATCTCCTGTATATCTCATTACTATGGTAATGAAGTTTGTAATGCATAGTTTAAACGGTGTCATATTTAAGCACCTTTGTAGGCAAATTGAGGTGATTACGATGTCGCTGTTTGATGGATTTGCGTAAGCTCAGAGGCGGTTAGTCATTTACGACCGACGACACGATATTTAAATTACACTTTCGACACTTGCCGCTTTTCAGCTAAAACCATTTCTTTCTTTTTCTAATTTTTCTTAAAAAGTTTAGTCCATCAATACTATGATACCTAACATGTTTTTTTACTAGAACCGGACGGCCTTTAACAAACAATTATCTCCTCAATTTTGCCAACTCATGCCTTACGTACTCGAACTTCGAGTCAACCGGTGGAAACTTATTCTCTTGATTTTGACATCTTGATGAAGCTTTACTGGCATAACCTAAAAGCATAAACATTCCACATAACACATAAGATCTATTATATTCACAAACTTAATGATATTTATTTCATAAAGCTTTGTTTTTTAGAGGATTATTTAACATTTAAGAAAATTTAAACCCTATCTGTAAATTGTCGTTTACAATACAAATACAACGACGACTTCCGTCCACGAAGTCAAAACAGAGAGAGATTATTGATCTGTGAACGGTTTATTACGCTAGAAACGCCCACTCACGTCTAATGCTACATCTAACGTTATTAGACGTTACTGATCGGATCGCACTTGACAGTGTAACAAACAGGTTTTTAAAGCGCGCTCAAATCGCCCGATATGTGGCACAGCTCTGTTTTTATAAACAACGATGCGTTGTGACGAAAAGAAACCACTACCAAGAACAGATTCTTTGCTTCATGCTTATTATCCGATCGACTGGTCCGTTGGTGTAGTGGTTAGTGCCCCTGACTGCAAAACCGAATCGAAACCACGACGTTCGATTCTAAGGCAAAATATTTGTGCGACGAGCAGAAGTATTGGTTCTGGGTTTGGTGCGTGGGTGTTAAATATCTTTATAAGTATTCATTTAAAATACATTATCTATGAGTTGTCTGGTTACTATAATATAGGCTCTGGCTAGAATGAGACCAGATAGCCGTGTGAGATTTCCGCTAGTAAGAACTTACTTCATGTTTATGTCACCATCGTAAGTGACAAAAGTTTGAAGTCACTTTACCCAAGTTTAAAGGAGGATAATTGTGACAATTTTCAATGCTTTGTAGACATTATCACTGCATGATGTGATAACATTGAAAGTACAAATTAAATTAATCACAGCTGGCGGTCAACGACCTTCTTAAGCGGATCTATAACGATGGTATTATTGATCGGCTTAAGAAGGTTGTATGCTTATTATTAATTTTTAATAGCCTAGGAGACAAACGAGCAATTCATCTAGTGGTAAATGATCACCACCGCCTATGGACATTTGCAACTTCAAGGGACTTGCCGCCCAATTTAATAATGTTATACAATCGACACGATAGATCATATAAATATCCTGAAGACCTATTTCGAGAACCGGCAGCGGCAGTCTTGTTTCGTCTCTTTTACTTTCTAGTAGTAACGTTTCTAAACATTTAAAATCGAATCAAATTCTAAATTATTTTAAATTATTTTCCCATAACGATGACTAAAACACATCTATCGATATGAATAGACATTAATCGAATTTTATAAGACGGTTACGTAGTTGTATACCTTGTAAATACTGAACCGACCGACATCTCAATAATTCGAACAGCAAACAGGCAGTGTCGCGTACGATTGCGATCTCGCACAATTGCTCAAATGCCGATCGTTGGGCTATGTCATATAAACATCGATAGTCGTGGAATCCGCTTGGGCCCGCATAAACCGAGATAATTGCCACGTCGACGCGTCTATTAGGCGCTGGTCGCCGCCCCATTGTTAAAACGGTCGCCAAATAGACCGTATATCCATGCCGTATATCCTCATGCGTGACCCCGCAGGACGTGGAGTCTATCCAATTCGTGGAAACTAGCATTTCCACGTATTAGGCGATCCGATGACTTTTTAGAGCCGCATAGGCTAAAAGCGTCAACGTCAGTTAAGATAATATAAGATATAATATATCCTGCGCACTTGGCTGATCTCTGTTGTTTCTTCACTTCACCCAAAAGCGGCAGCAGGCATAGTTTTAGGAAGAGACATAAACCGATTTCTATTCTGTTGAAGTTTCACCAAACTGTGAACCAGCACATCCACAGACTTGTCCTTTACTACCACGCACTAATAACATGTGAAGTTGTAATTACGGAACCTTCAAGGATGAAGGCTGAAACGACCATGACGTTGGTGTTGTCACACGTAATGAATGAAAGCCCAATTATAGCGATGATTACTGTCAAGTGAATTTTTTGCCCGTTTAGAGGTAGCTCCTTTAAAATAAACGAGAAGTAACACAGTTTTGTCCTTCACATTACTTTTGTTTATAGTCTAGCTAGCTAACTATAGCTTCCTAGACAAGTAGGCACATCTATCCTCATGAAGTTTATTTAATAAATTTATAAAACTGCTTCTTGTCACAGAGTGGTTGCGGCTCTGTGACGTCATATTACTTACGTCAAACATAATGCGCTAAATGTTTCCTTAATAAAATATTTATTGTAATATCATACGACGATTTCTTGTTTTAACTAACTTTTTCTTGTATTGTAAATGAAATTTAAATAAAGTACCTTACGTTTTATTTATTTTTTATTCCGATTTAGAGATTTACCATCAGGCCAGTCTGGTCACTTTTTCATTAAAAAAAAATAATTCAAAAACGCTCGCAATTTCTTTCAATAATATAACGTATTTCCATTTTATTACATTTTAATTTCACTGTTTACTTTATTTCTAACGTGACACAGTTAAAAGGATGCTCATGTGTATATCAATGACTGAATTGATCGATAAGTTGTTTTGATCGAAATAGTTTTTAGAAAATATCTACGCAATCAATCGGTCCATGTCGGTTCTATCAAATGCCTGCTGTACGCGATGGAGCATTTAAAATTATAACAGTGCTGTTAATTTTGAAAGACAATACCTAATCTGCTGAAGTTCTGAGTTGTTGAATACGTTTAATTTAGTGTCTTTTTCAAACAGATAAAATAAAACGACGGCGAAAAAGAAAGGAAAAGATTAAAACGGACTAATAAACACGAAGGCGGAAAATAGGTGAGTGCGTGGTCGTTGCAACACGATAGGTCGACGGCTGAAGCCTTACGCTAAGGCGAGACTGCACTAGGGTGGCAATATCGCACGAAACAGGAGGATGACTCTAGAAATTATATGTTTTTTTATTCGCTTAGTCGAGAGGTTTTGTAATGATGTGGTGTTGAAGTAAGGTATTAAAAACGATAAACTAGTGCGTTTAACAGCACTGTTTATTCTTCTTCTTCTTTCCCCTGCCCTTATCCCACTAGTTGTTGTTGGCACAACACGTATTTTTCTTCCATACTCCTCTATCAACCGTCATTTTCTCGGTCACATCTTTCACACTCGTGTCTTTACTCACGCAATCCATCCACACTTTCTTCGGTCTTCCTTTGCCTCTCACTCCATCCGCATTCATGTCCAAAACTTTCCTAACTATATGCCCTTCCTCCCTTCTCATGACATGCCCATACCATGCTAGTCTGGTA
>DWHO01005731.1:0-10128 GCA_018247575.1 Eurytides lysithous rurik | reverse complement strand
AAGTAAATCATGTTTACTTTACTATACTGTATTAATGTACATACTTGTAAAGCATTTATGTGATCAACTACACACTCCACACAAATTAATTTTTCCTTACAGAAATTGAAATTACGAGCTCCAATTAATAACAGATTTGTGAAATTGACAAAAGTAATGTAATAACTTAAAAGTACTTTATAAAATATTTCTTCAGACAATCAGATTGTGAGTAAAGTTATACACGAGTTATTGTTTCACATTTACTTTTTACATATTACGTACATAGTAAGACGAATACATAATGTACGTTTAAACAGTTTCAAAGAGTGCAAACTTGCGCGCTTCACTTTTTTATAAGATCAAATAGCTAGACCGGACTGTAGTGAAGAAATCTTTATAACTATAGGTATCTAACTAATGTCCGGTATTGCTTTTAAAACCTGATTTGTCACAAAACTTCTTCTGAATCTGTCAGAGTTCAAGGTTTCTTTTTTCAATTTGTTATTGTACACTTAACACATAGTTTGTTAGTTCATAGTTCATTATTATTAATCTTAGCTTAGGAAAGTCTAAGCGTTTTGCAATGAAAAAGTCATTTACGATAAAATATTTATCAATGCAGATCAAAGCAGCAAAATTTGCATTGCAATTGCTTGGACTCTACGTCGCTAGATTATATTATTACTGAAATTGTTTAGATAATTGAGAACATTCAATTAATATATCCAACGTTGTAGAATTCAAAAGCTTATTTTATTCATACTCATTTAAGAAATGAGAAAGAATGTTTTGTTGGTTTATTCTTAATGCTTATTCGTATTTTGGTCGGCATGATTTTTAACAAAAGTGTAAGCTGATACTCGCACCAGTAAACTGTCGTGAATAACATATACGCAAATTTAATTAATGACTTTTTCTCGTCTTAAAGAAAGTTGTTCAATTTATTGATTACTTACAAATGACGTTTTGACATATGGACGTCCCATACATTAGTATATGAAGAGGAAACTTTGTACAACTTTTACACCCAGTTACACTCATTGAGTAAGATGATGACATGTTTTAGTTAGAAACTGATGATGCATTATTTGCAAATCAAGTTAAAGGGTAAAGATACCTTTGTAATTCCAGTGTCTGAAGTACCCAGTGGGAGAGGGAGAGACAATAACGGTAGTTGCTTCCAAAAGTCCTGTTTGCTGAAATTTAGATCATTGACCTTAGAAAAGTTTTTTTTTCGATAGTGAAATTAGTAGTAGTAGTCATTGTAGTTAAGGTGTTGTATTAACATATCGATAGTAAAAATGTTGTGCTAGACTTTATAGTTTTTTAATGAAATAAAAAAAAGAAACGATGTAAATAAAATACATCGGTCTGTAGAGCAGTAAACTAGCCGCATTGTGTCGATTTATGTTAAATATGCTTGGCTAACAAGATTGCAAGGTCAATGATGACAGAAATAATATGTTGATTTTTATGTTTTTCAAATTTAAAGAATTGGATTATAAAGAAAATGAAGTGACGTAAAATGTTTAATAGAATGAGATCTTATGAATATATACATACGCAAAAAGTGTGCACAATCTGTTGACATGGAACCGTTTAGACGAATAATCAATTAGTTTACATTTGAATCAAAATATTAATCTTGGCCATTGTTTGCAATCGAAGGTGTAAAGTTAATAATTTACGCTTACGGTAGTGTCGTGTGGCAAGAAAATTAGTGATTTAACTTTACTGATATTTTGTGACAAACTGAAATTGTTTTAAATTTACTAGGAAATTTGTGATGCGATGTGATCATATGTCTCTGTTAACTTATGTGTTAAAATTATGTGACTAAGCAAAGAAATTTTTAAAATGGCAAAATTACAAAAAGGCAATCGGTATATATACATTTATTTAAGTTTAACTTTAACAACTAGTCCTACGGTAATATTGTACAGCTTAAGTTATTAAGACTAGTCGACGTTTTTTATGGATTCTGTAAAAGCTTCAGGAGTAGGTTTCGTTGCAAGATATGCTAAGGCGCGTGCAATCGCTGGTGGTATAGGTGGAGGCGTGGGTAGATGTGCACCCGATGGTCGGTAACCATTTTCATCTGCTGTGTATGATATACTGTAGTCGTTACCTTCCAGGTCCTGAAAAAAAAGACCGTTGTAATTTTTTTTTATTATAAGCCAAAGACTTACAGTTCGTTTTCTTTTTCCGGACAATTGTTAATAGATATAGATATAGAATAAAAAGTTTTAAAGAGATTTTTGACTTATCTTCGATGTTCAAGGCCCAATAAGAATAAAATATTTAAGAGATTTTCCTTTACAATAAAAAAAAGACCAAAGACGGTTGACAATTAGCGGAGACGTATGCGTAACATACATAAAAAAACATATTTGAATTAAGAAATTCCTCTTTGAAGTCGGTTAAAATAATTTACTAACGGTATAAGAAAATCCTCCTTGCACAGCCTCACCAGCATCTTTATTTATTGATTTTAATGTGCCTTCCTCAAATACTTTCGTGCCGTCGCCACCTTCGAACCTACAAAATAAATAACAAAAATTTAAGTTACATAAAATGCTTTCACGAACAAATATCAATAACTGTCCATGACAGTTACCTATAATGAAAGTTACCACTGTGTGAATATACGAAGTTTTCTTCTGTCACGATGGGCACTACTGGTGGACGTGTGCGTGTCCTTTTACGACTCCTTTCGGTAGTCACTGAGGGTTGTTCATTGGTAATAGTAGGCTGCTTCGTCTCGCTCTTCGGCGAAGTAGTAGACGGAGCCACGGTACTACTGCTTTCTGCTCTCTTCTTATCTTGATTTGAGTTTGATGTATCACCATTAAGTCGTTGTTCTTCATTTTTATTCTTATCTTCCTGTGGTTTCGGTTCTTCTTTTTGACTATCTTCTATTGCTTTTGGCTTTTGCAGACGTCTCCTAATTTGGTTTCGTCTTTGAACAAGTTTCTTTGAGCCCTCTTCACTTTCTTGTAACGGCTGTTTATTAGGCTCTGTTTCATAAACAACGTTGACCGGTATTTGCAAATTTCTCCTGTTGTTCGTTCTTGAGAGTAAAGGTTTTCGTTCTACACTTTTCTTTTGCTCTTGTGGTTCCGGTATGTCAGTTTTGGATATTTGAGTAGGTTCCCGATTCTCTTTATTATTTTCATTTGCTTTGGTAATATTTTCCGTTGAGTCTGTTTTAGAATCAACTGGAAGTTTCAGCGTTTTGCTTTCACGTACATCTCCAGTTTCGGGGACAACTCCTACCGGCACAGCATCAGCGGTTTCTATTGACGGTGGGTGATTGTATCTGTAGCGGCCACGTTTTCCTTCTATTGATTGAACGTTGAACAAAGTAAATAATGTTACTATCAAAACGAAACTATGCCGTAAAAGCATTTTAAAGAACTTAATAAAACTTATATGTAACTTCTAAGCAGTACTGACGCGTTTGAGGCTGTAGGAAAGATGAGTCATTTCGGACAGCCAAATGTATCTTATACCACTAGATAACCAAATTACTTGTCTGACAAGAATAAAAAACAGTTCGCCCGTAGCTTTATCGATGGCTTATTTTGTTTTACTATGACATCAACTCATTGCATATTATTTCAAACATGCGGAAGTAAACATTAAAAAAATATTAGTAAGTATAATAATAATTTTATTCCGTGCAATAGAATACCGGGTTTTGTTGAAGAATAAATATTATTTTCTTAGAATGCACCTAAAATATATATCAACCTCAATTAAGGCACGTTTCAAATTTCAGGTAATTTTATTTGACATCTGATTTTCAAAACCGATGTAATCTACGTGCGTTCTCCATATAGAGTTTATCTTAATCATATGCGATCGTCACCCTTCGTATCATACTATTGACACCTCAGCTGTTGTGCAATTTTCTGAAGAACACATCAGTCTACTGCTAAGGTTGAAGTATTTAGCGTCCGCTGAGGCTCATACCACCGGAAGGCGGGGGGAGGTTAGTGTAAATAGATGAGTCTTACATATAAGTGGTTATGAAGTCTGGAGCAATCATTCACCAGTAAATTTCGGGAGTGATTAGGTACAAAGCAAAAATGATTTATCAGATAATTTTATTTGGTTTCGGGGCGGCCTGCGTTTTGGGAGCACCTACGAATGTAACATCACCTGATACACAACAACCAACTATCATACCAATAATATCGCAATCGGAGGAATTAGAATCGAACGGGACTTATAAGTTCAGGTAATTAAGATTTCAGTTATTTAAAAATCTGATGCCAGGTAAAAGTTTTTCTTGGCTTCATTAGTATTTACGAAGCGATTAAATCAAAAGAAAATAATTAACATACGAATAATTTGTATTTTAAAATTTTAGAATACTCATTTTTATGTGCCAATCCAATACAACTTTACTGTAATCATGGTTTGCTGGATAGATTTAATTAAGGTATGGTCAGGTAGCAGATTTCTTTTTCAAATATACCATTAATAATTACAAAGATTTTTGTCACTTTTAAATGAAATGTATCTTTCTTCTTCTTTCTTTGTATCAGATCAGGTATTTAATATAGGCAGCATGTCAAATATTAACTTTTTTTCCACTTTGATGAAGCCGTTAATAAAAAAAAGTTTAGTATTTCTAACAAATATTGTTATTGTAAAGTTTTTTTTAAAGCATTGCAACTTAAATAAAATATATTAAGAAGGGCTTTTTAAAGAATGAAAACAATTCTATGTTATTACAATTTTCAAAGACGATAAGGCGAAGGCCATACTCAATTTCAAACTTTTAATATTATAAAGCAATATTTTAAAGCTTGCGTACATGTATTAAATCTAAGTTCGACTACAATTCTTAAATTTCACTTTATTCTGTTAGTTTATTTGTAAGTGTATTTATTTTTTAGCTATGAGACTGGAAACGGTATAAAAAGGGAAGAGACATCATACGACAAAGTAATACCAAAGACTGCCCGTAGTCACAGCAGCGAAGAAGGAGGCGATAGCAATGAAAGTGATGAAATACACGTGCAACAAGGCTCATATTCCTATACTGCACCAGATGGGACTTTAATTACTTTAAGGTAAAGTAAATGTAAATGTAAAAAAATTAGTTTGCAAAGCTTCCTCAGCTTTTATTTTTTATTTTTTTTTTGCTTACGTTTGTTTCGCTTTTAACAGATACATCGCTGATGAGAATGGATTCAGACCAATTGGTAGTCATTTGCCTAGAGCACCGACCCCAATTTCTACTGCTTCAAATGAAAAGTCTGCACGTACACTAAAACAACCCGATAGCGAGTCTTCTGGATCTATTCAGTCAAGTGTAAAATCACCTTCTGAGGAAACAATTCCGGTCGTAGTTTCACGATCAGCAGCAAAACCAGCATCACTTGAAAATAAACCAGCTGAAATTTTACCGGTGGCTACCGTGAACACCGTCAAGTCCCAAACGACTACAACAACTACGTTACCTATTAAAAAGTCAGAGACAGTGACTACAACTACTTCCCAATCTGCACAAAAAACCGAAGTGACTGAATCTTCCGTAACAGCAAGCACTCAATCCAATAAAATTACCGAACCGTCTGTGTCAGAATCACATACTTCGTCTGAGGTCACTGAAGAATCTTCCACAGTTGCGGGTTCGCAGTCCGATAAGACTTTCGAAACTACTGAATCAGGCTTAGGATCCACACCTGAGGCCAAAAAAGATGATTCAGAGCCTGAAGACAAAACGAATTCATCCACACAAGCTACAACTGAAGATCAAACAAGTGAAATAACAGATTCTACACATTCCACTTCGATCAATGAAAAAACAACGGAAATATATAATGCAGAAACAACGATGGCAACCACAGTTTCAGATAACAGTAATACCGAGGCTAGCTCTGTAGTATCAACATCCTCGATAGACAAAGACGAAACTTTGAGCACTGGAACTACAGCGGAAATTACAGAGGCTGTTACTCAAGAAGCAACTGAATTGTCTACCTCAACAGGAGCTCCATCTAGTGAAGAAGTAAGCACTTCTTCCTCTTCAGCTTAAATAAACATAATTTAGCAGTTTCTTTATGGTAAAATTGAAAATCGACTTTCTTTCCAGCCTTTGGCAAATTCTTCTGGATTTTCTCTAACAGTACGGGTGATAAAAGATTTAGAAACATTTAATTTTAATATAAATCCCAAAAATGTGATAAATCTATGTACTAACTTTATCAGTAAGCTTTAATTTTTTTTCTAATATCATATATTGTTATTAAAC
This sequence comes from Eurytides lysithous rurik, assembly GCA_018247575.1. Taxonomy (NCBI): domain Eukaryota; kingdom Metazoa; phylum Arthropoda; class Insecta; order Lepidoptera; family Papilionidae; genus Eurytides; species Eurytides lysithous. The sequence goes on along the minus strand of DWHO01005731.1, from coordinate 3,878 downwards.
ATTTCTAAACGTAATTTTTTTCATTTATTTGTTTTTCCTCTAACGCAAATTAATCAAAATCTTTAAAAATTACCTAGGTAACTTATACAAAATAAAAATTGATCGAATACATATGGTGCATATGCATTAAATGGTGAAATTTGTAGTAAATTCTTCGCTAAAATATTCTTTTAGCAGTTCCAACAAACAACGTTATTTATTATAGATCTGTTTATGACTTAACTCCTTATAAAAACAGTAAAGTAACTCAATGAGGTCTTTCATTCAAGTCAAATCTTCGATTAATTACGAATACAATAAAATATAGTAAAAAGAAATATATGAAGTCAAAGTAACATTCTCAATTTCTTTGTATTAGACATATTGATTAAGTGGTTTCAAGCTCTTATTGAATATGAAAAGCTACCACCCATTCGATCACGTACATCTGCCTAAAGAATATTGGAAAAAGCTATTTTTCAGCGGTTCAGTTGTTCGTGTGAAAATGATGTTTATGATTTCACGATATTTAGAAAACCTTAAATAATGGTCACAAATTTTTAATTAGCGAAGTCTTGTGAATATCCTAAATTAATAATTATATAATGACATAACAGTGTAAAACGGTGTAAAACGAAGCGTGTCAGAGTTTAACAACAAGTAAGTAGCTTTATTTTAGCCACGCCTGCTTAATACGTTACGGAATTATTTCTAAACAGCACCGCGTCTATAACTAAAATGGGAGGGTTCATAATGCTCTGCGTTTTTGTGCTTTTATGGTTTCTATTTCTGCTTGTAAAAAAAAACACATACATAACATAATATTCAAATAAAAATAAAATACCTTGCGAAGATAAAAAAAAATATTTCCTATTAATTTTATGTGTTATACTAACATTTTTTGCGTTTAAAATTCATAACGGGGGTCAGAAATTCATACTAAAAGATGAAAATTATGTGTTATTTTAGTTTATTAATTTGTAAAAAATACGATATTTTTGTAACTTGTTTTGTGTTTTATACGAAACATAACATTTATGAAGTTTCCAATGGAACGTTAGCGCCTAATGCAACGAATTGATTAAGAGTGATTTGTTTCAATATCAATATCAAGATTGAAATTGTAAACGGGATTAGAAAAAAAGGTTAATTAAAATTTATTCATACAAATCTAGTATTTCATTTGAAACATTTTGTATATTCTTCCAAACTAGTAACCATTATAAAAAATTAAGGTTTTGTGTAATATAGCAAACAATCTAAAAGTAAATTGTAATTGTAAATCCAGTTCCTTCCACGCATACTCAGAAGAAAGCTTCATCAAAATTACAGTTCTCTTGTTAACTATTAGAAATAGAAAAAAAATAGGTCACACGGTACGCGCAAACGATAAGTGAATGTCCTATTTTAGCTACACCCGTTTGCAGAGTCCGCCAGGAAAGCACCCAAAATCAGATTTTACATTGCGTAACGTAGGAAACTAAAAAAAAAATTACTTACCTTAGGGATTTCACTTTTAAACAGTAAGCAACTTAATAAAATTATTAAGATAGGAAGCACTAGTTAAAAAATAATAGCCATTTACAATCCTTAAGATACGAGAAGTTAACTGAAGAGATCAATTTTAACACCTGAGAGTGACCGTACGACAAGGTCCACTTTTTTAACATGCGATTCAAAAAACTCCACTATGAATGCAAGTCTAACTGTACCAGTATTAATTTACTCTATGGCCCCGTCATTTTCATATGGTTGGATGATAGTGTTCCATATCATGAAAAAAAGCATCGGGGAAGTCCTCGATTCGCTGGATACGTATGTTGTATCAAAAACAAGCATTGAAACGCTGTTTATTTCTCAATTGATTAATTTCGATAAAAATAACAACGATGTGTTTTTATGTTTTGAAACTTATAGAAATGCACAAGCTTTATCAAACAAGATTGCTTACAAAAGTGGTTGGATTCATTCCTAGAGTCCGACTGTGGTGACACCACTGTATTGCCAGATATTCTTCCGCCAAGCAGTAATGTGTGAGATCTAATGTATTCTGGTTTGAAGGGAAGGGTGTTAATACGGTATTTAGTAGAACAAGGTCAAACATATTTAACGGGGCACTCTGCTCTTATGGGCAAGACAACAAATCATAAATCGGTAAGAACTTTTTAAAATAGCTTGGGCAGCATTAATTACACCTAGTTTTTACCACCGAACAATTTACGTAGTTCCAAAAAAGACATTTAAGAATAGAAGAAATTAGAAGCGATGTTTTTGCCCACTCCCATAAGGCTTATTGGCTTGCTCTTCTCGTCGTTCTCTTAAACAATAATAAACACTGCAAGTATTTAGAAAAAGTCAGCGAGACCACGCTACACTCGTAGTCTAATAAGCCAAAGTTTACAATACCACCCACGTAAAATTCGTTATAATATTTGACCCGTGTGAAGTGTCGCAGTGTTTCTTATGTCTTCAGTGTATATTATTGAAATTGCAATTTTTTTTATTTCCCTTTGTTATTTAGTTTTTCTCTGTTCAGCGGAAAAGAAAAATAATCAATAATTTAGTATTATTATTCTAAATAATATTTTTATATAATTATGACAAAAATACCTATGTAGGTTTGAACCACAGCTTGGTAATTATATTTGGATAGATAAGTCTACTTGTGAAATGTCATTTGTAAATATCGCAATTGAATTAAATTATTATACGTTCATAAGCCAAATAGACAGACACTGAAGTTGTTCGTGAAGCCTTAATAAGCAAGAGTGTCTGGAAAAAGTGGTCGATATATCAAGCAACAGCTTACTATAAAACTGCTAAGATGGAGGCCAAATTGCTATACCAAAATGTAGTCCACATAGAGTAGAATAACAGAAAGTAACAGAAACGTACTAATTTATGGCAAACCACTCTTCAAACACGGTAGTGTCGTCCGGTTTAAAGGGCGAAACTTAGGTTACAAATAAAGTTTTCTATGTATATAATTAAGTATAGCTATTTTATTTCCTAAGGAAGGTCCCGGTTAATAAAAGATTATATTACATTTTATACAAACTTTGTCAATCTTGTGTGCACAGTTTTTAGACGGTTCTGTGCGACATACCATTAACATACGCAATGTTTTAAATTTAATAGTTCATGTATTCGTTTGCTAATATTAATTGTCAATTAAGCGTAGTTAGTCTTTATTACTATGTATATTTTATGACTTCTTAAATTTGTTCTTTTCTTCCCTTATAATTAATAAAGTCTAAAAATTATTTTAGTTAAGGTTAAAGTAAATTTGAATAAATAATAAAAATTATAAAGTACCTTTTACATATAGGATGCTCTTAATTGCATTGCTAATAATAAAGTTACAGACTCTTAGCTAAAGATCGTCGGAGGACTATCCTAGTCCGTGTAGGGTGTGTCGGGTTCGAATCCCGTGGAAGGCAATGAATTTGTATTGATTTTATAGTTGCTTTAGGGTATTGAACCAGCTCATGGTCGCCTGATTGCCGCGAACAAATTATGCTGTTTTACGTGTAAAACTTCGGTCCCAGACATTTCAACGCTATTCAGCAGTAGCTTGGATGGTTCATTACTAAAGAGGTCGGTTTAGTCACTACCGACTCTGCGCCTGTATTTGCGCAAACGCAAGTGGTAATTTTACGGTGGCAGAGCCACGTAGCTATTCCCGCTGCTTGAACCGGATATGTACCACGACCTCACAGAAAATCGGCATAATGTGGAAGTATTTTTGCTTCCGCGTGTCGTCTCTTGAGCGAGGAGGCCGCTGGCTACCCGTGGGAGTTGCCAGACCTTCTATCGTATACATAGTCAAAGTCAAAGTCAAAAATACTTTATTCAAAATTGGATTGATTTACAATCACTTTTTGACGTCATTTGATTCT
>DWHO01005730.1:0-10129 GCA_018247575.1 Eurytides lysithous rurik | reverse complement strand
CCACGACAAGGCGGGAACCCGTCGGAGGGGAGCCCGTAATGCCCTAATCCAACTAAGAAACAACAACACAAAGTCATGGCTCCCCGTGGGATTCGAACCCTCCACTACTACTAGGCCACAAAGGCATATAAAAAGGCAAGTCTATTCACAGATTTAATTTGATTTTATTTTTATATTATTTTTATTTGATTTATATAAAGAGTACAATAAATTTTAATGGGTAACTAAATAGTTAAAGTTTATAGATCGCCAATTCCCATTACTTACAATAGCTCTAATACATTTTTGTATTTTTAAATTACAACGTATCCATAATTGACATTTATTTCTCTAGCCGTATGCAAGAATTCAGTATATTCACATTAATGTACAGAATTACGCCTCTAGCGCATTATAAGTTTCACTTTTATATTGACAGCGCTAAAAGTAACAGTGGAAAAAACCGAACGAATGTGTATTTAATAATAAGCAGGGTTCAGTTGTTCCAATAATATGTTATATGTGTAGTATATGTATTGCATAGCAAGAATATAACCATAGACATTCGTGGATTCATCATTTGTTACAAATACCTAAAATTTGACTTTGTAAACTTGAAAGCATTCAATTTATTTTACATTAATTTTTATTCCTTTATCACGCTTATCACGAAATCACATTAAGTTAAAGTTTATATTATGTAAAAGGTGCTATATAGCTGTAAGAATAAATTATGAGTTTATGTTAACTAAAAAAGTGATTTATCCAAACTATTAAAAGTTCTAAACTGTTTATTCAATTTCTACAAACTACTATTAATATTATAAATACTAATATTTCTTTTTAAACTTTGTTACCAAAAATGGTTATTTACGAATGGAACCCTGGAACATCCTAAACCAGCGTGAAGTGTCTAAAAAATAAGAAATAGCAGCATTGTAACATGATACAAACTAAACATTCTCTATCATTATCATAGTTATGATAATGGTATTTTTGTAATACATTTATCTCGAAAAATATTCAAAATTTAAGCGTATCGATTCAATCTCGTATATTAGATAAAATAATAGTATATGACACCATTGCCAGTAATTAATATTACTTATCCCGAAACGTTGATGTAATTGTATTGTGGATTGAATAGAAATGTTTTATGGAAATGATTGGGCACAGAGATGCATTGCGCTTGCGAACGTAAAAGGATTAAGAGATAAAACGGTTGCCCAAAGCTACCGCTAGATGGTGTCAACTTATCAGGCTATCAGGTTGTTACCGCGACTTTTTTGTTGTACCTGAGTTAAATACTTATGTATGCCCTCGCGGGAGATAGACATAGCCTATTATGTTGGGCGTGTACTGGCTAAATCCCACAGGATGTTTGCTCTAGGATGCACAGAGATCAGCAACACTATTGCATATTCACATCACCCCGCCATTACTGGCCACCTCAGCAGTTCCTCCGCAGGATGCTTCTCATAAACTCCCTTTTCCCTCTTTCCTTCCAAACCCTTGCAAGGCGCAACTAGGCGTTGAAGATAGCAATTTCAATAACAATTCAGCGCTATTTTTACATCTCCGGCGCACCTTCTTGACCTCTTCCGCATGGGCCGTTGTAACCGAAATTTAATAAAGTAAGGAAAATATAATTGTATCTATTATTTGCCTAGTGAATGGAAAAGCGTAGCGTCCGTTTCGAGAAGTTCTACGTCGTTATTTTCCCAGTGGTAATGAACAATGTGCAAGCATTAATCAGGTCTGGTTGAAATGACGATGTTTCAATTATAACAATTACTTATGTCGTATAATTTAAATCCAAAAATACATCTTGTCTCAATTTCTTAGAACATATTTAACTCAGCTATTACAAAGGCAAAAAAGGCAGCTAAAAACAGGTCAGTTTGGATTAGGTTAACTATTACAAACGTAGCTAAAAATGGTAATAAAATTTTCAGTGTTCAAAGCTCATGTGAGCGTTTACATCGATGCTAATAGTCGAGCATTCACTCGTTCAGACATCAACTCGAGTTCAAATGCACCTTCTCTATTTGGCAATAACGTGTGCGGTACTCGACACTTAAATACTCTTCCATATGACCGAAATGTAGTAATATCGCTTTTACAAAATTAATCTTTAATTTATTAAAGCGATAGACACATACTTATGGTTTCAGTTAACAATACGGAGGCAGGAAAAAAAGGAGTTGAAGCAACAGCAGGTATCAACAAATACAACCGGTTTCAATATCATCTTTTACTGAGAATCACATTGCAAATAACCACTTTTAAAAAATCATGAATCTATTAGTGCCGGCATTAGTATTACTAACACCGTTATGAGTATTAAAAGCGAGCGCTTGGACACTAATCTACAGCGATTTTAACTCTAAGTTCTAGAAGTTCAATTTAAACAATAAACTTTTTACGAGAGAAGGTGGCAATTGAGCTAGCTTTTTAGGAAGGAATATTAGCCATGGACAATACAACAACAGGGAAGTAGCAAAAATGTTTCAAACTACCATAACAATGACTGCCACGACTAACACATTCGGCGAACAAAATGACAAAGTGTAAATTGTTTATTGTATCTCCCCAGAGCTTATTCACTTCTATTCTAATTTTTAAGACGATTCGATTGCCTGGCTCTATCGTATATAGTTCTATATGCTATTTTAAAGAAAGCAAACATCTTTAGGAAGGTTTTATAACAGCGTCACCATAAAATCTGCCTTCATGCCCGAATCAAACGCACACATCACGTCTCAGATATAAAATCCAGATTACAGATGTCACAAAATTTCCAATCCACTAAGAGTCCCGCATTTAAATGAGACGAAACCGTATGAAATCGACCCAATCTCTCTTTTGTTGTGTCACTTAAACAGACAAACAGTTGAAGAAAGTTTAAAAAAAAAATAACAAAAAGGTCGTTAGGGTGCTAAAGGAGAGTGCTAAGTTATTTAACATTTCTAATATAAAATTAACCAAAGTTCAAATATTTTATGTCAATTTTTATTACAATTGCTTTACCTATTAAGGAATATGGAACTGAAATTTAGGAACACATACACATAATACACACAGACGTACTTTCTTAATCGCATTTCTAGATGGTATCGTTTGTTTGAGTGAGGGTGATATAGGCTAATTTTGCGGAAGGAAATAACCAATAACAAAAATATCACGTAACCTCCATCCACATCTGTATATCCTGCATATCCTTTTTTTAATATCCAGAACCTTGTTGAAATCAAAAATGATTCTAGCAGATAGTTGCAATCAATCTCAATGAAACAAACCTCTCGATTCAAATGCGGGGAACGTAGAATGTACTCTTGCGCCGACCATACCACGCAACTATGCAATTATCTGCGACTTAACAATTAAGCCACATCCTCTCGATTCGTTTTAGCCACTGGCGGAGATTGTTTCTGACCCTCGGCCTTTTCGTGGCGATCGTAAGTAAAAGTGGCTCAGTGAAGTTTTAGATGCAAGCCAGGGCTGCCGGAAGGTCATCAATTTTTGGCTGTACAGATCATGTATATAGTTTTAAAGATATGAAATACTTCTTCAATTTCGTTACATGAAATTTATATTTATTCGATTCGAAACAATGTTTATATATAACTATGAATAATTCACGTTTTAATAATCATATATTTCATGTATCCGATGGTGTTCATGATCCTAAAATAATAGTTCATCTGTGTGTACGCCTTTCTTTCAGGCAATGATTTCGCAATTGATGATAACAATAAAGAAAAATCTGAATTTTTAACAAGCATTTTTTTTTCACATTTATAAATACAATTAACGAAAAACTGTCATTAATTTTGTATTTGTAGCAAAATGTAGTTACATAATATTAATATTAAATGTAATGACCCTAAAGAAGAAAGATTGCTACGTGACGATGCAGCATGTTGACATAGGTCGTAATGCGGTTTTAATGTGATAATCAAATTAGACGTCTTACAAATTTATTTTCGCGGCCAGCCGGACACGAAAACTCTCCGCAATGATTTCTATATACATATGTTTACGTTACGTCATAAATGTATACTCGTATATTGTTACAACACTTTTATTTCTTAGTTAATTTTATTCATTACTAATACAACTTAATTCCGTTGTCGTTGTCAACTTAAGTCGATGGTCAATTATTACAAGTATTGTCATTACGCCCTTTAAAATTATCAACAATAATGTTCTGCCGACCGATTCCGGCTACGGCGGCCGATGCACAAGAGATTAGTCAACTGCGCAAGATTTATTATAACGCACAAGCGTTTGCGCAGACACAGGTGACTCTTCCTTTACTCCCATAGCCCGATGGGACGGATACCCGACACGACCGGTAATTTTAAACCGACCTCTTAGTGACTATTCCTCCAAGCCACCGCTAGATGGCGTTGACAAGAAGCTGGGACCGATTTTTTACATGCCCACGCACCGGGTGGGCATGTAAAAAATGCGTCATCAAAAAAAAAAAATTTAAACCAATTAACGGACTTTGTCTATAGTAATAATCTCATACATAGTGAGCAGGATGGTTTCACCAAATGTAAATCGACAACAGATGCGGTTGCTAAGCTCCTCAAGTATATTTTTGACGCATGAGAGAAATCGCAGAATGTAATAGGTGTATTTTGCGATTTATACAAAGCCTTTGATTGTGTGGATCATTAAACATTATTACTGAAATTAAACTACTATAGTATATACGGCGCTGCACTTGATATTATTGTCTCGCACTACCAGAATGGGTGAAATTATATGGATCTCCTTTAAAGATGGGTGTTCCACAAGGATCTATTTTTGTGTTTTTATTTATATTACTCTTAATGTATATCAATGATTTGCCGTTTTATGTAAAGTTTTTAAGTAAACTCAGCGCAACTGTCTTTGCAGTGAGGAAAGTAAGACAATTAACTGATATTAATACAGCTCGAAAAATTTATTTCAGTTATCTTTATAGTATTCTGACTTACAGACAAACACGCGGTAAATACTAGACATAAGAATAAGCTTGTAACACTACGATCTCGTCTCATAAAGGTGAAAACATCCTTCATGGGCCTGAATATACGCATATATAATAAAATTGGACGGGATGTCCACTTGAGCGTTTTAAAACTAAAATTAGAACCTTATTATACTGTTCAAGAGCTCCTGGTGGACCAAAATACGCATTTTGTTCAATCAACTAAACAATCAAAGTCAATCAACCAAATTCCATACGGAATTTAGTTGATTGACTCGTATGAGGGATAGCTATTGTTATTGTATTAAGGCATATTGTAACAGTATTTTAAAAGAGCAACTGTTGAGTTTCTCGCCGGCTCTTCTCAGCTAAACTGCATTCCGAGCTGGTGGTAGCTTCCTCACGAACGTCCTCCTCACGAGATATAACAATGACGATTCAAAAATCCTTGTAAAGGCCTGTTTGAATAAATATACTTTGATTTGATTTGAGTAATAAGAATGACAATTATCCCTCAGTCCGGAGCACATCACTGTTTGGTGGTAGAATAGCTGGCAATGCTCCGGGACTCTGCACAAGAGCTTTCCACAACTTTAAAATGCTTATTTGCTTAAATAGAAAAAAATGTATACTGATATATTAGATTTCACTTTCACGGACGAATTAACACAATCCAGCAAACTCTGCGAAACTGGAAATATATGAAACCTTAGTAAAACTACATCTGTGTCAACGGCGTTAAACCTTTACCAATATCATACTCATGACCCACAGTTGTGGCTGTTTAGAATATTCGTATGTGCCTATCGATGGACAGCCAAGGTCATAGTGTTATAGTGGCATCAGATATACATCGGGTGACCTTAAAGTCTCCAGGTCGAGGCTGGGTCACCAACTGACACTGAATATTTATCACGGTTGTTTTCAATTAACCGCTACTTTGAGAACTCATTATAAAAAAATCATTTAATTAGAGATTATAAAAATATTCATTAGTACAGATTTGAAAGTTTCTATTTTATCATAGCGATACGAAACAAGTCCAGTTGTGAAATTTTTGATGGATTTATTCTTTAATTAAAGAATACGCATATCAGCATTTACTCATTTAAATAGTCTGCGTATGTATGTATACAAAACCGTTGCCAGGTATTCTACCGCTAAGCCATTGTGGAATCGAATGCAGTTTTCACATTTACTATTTAGCACATTAGGGTGCGTACACTGTGTTCCTGTTTGTAATGGGATGTACAATGTTACCAGAGGTATTCCTGGATAAAGGGATTCATCATCTTATATCATTTGGTAACGAATGCAACGCCAAGCTAATCAATTTATTATGAACTACTCAGCTAAGTGGAAAACATGAAAATGCGCTTTTATAAGACTATGACGTTATAGGCTTTACTTGTCTCGAAACTAAATTAAAATAAACCACCTGTATAACACTGGATAACCCTCGCCCAGTACCTAAAATATCTAGAAATGAATTCACGATAAAACAAAGATAACTACTTAATTTCCATCAACAAAAGAAAGAACACCCGTTACAAAAATTCCAGTTACTACAAAATTAAAAAGAAAGAGATAGTAAAATTGGTGAAATGCTTCATGAATATTTAGTGAATTAGCGGAGCGCGGCCAGTTCAACATTACGATCCCCATAACGACCAATTAAATGCTAATTCCGATATGCACAACAACAGACGACTCGCAAACAATTGTTACATAAAAATATTTCCCAAACAACTTGTAAAATTTATGCATATTTTTTAAAATTGTATAACATGAAATAGGGGACGTTGGTTGCTTTATAATCGGCTAGTTTGCTCGCCCTGGTTTTATGCCATAAATGATAATTATTTTCTTTAACACAATATCAAACACACAAAGAATTTTTATTATTTTTTCCTAACTTGAAGTAGTTGAATGACTAAAAAGATTAAAATTTCAACTCTTCGTCTAAAACGTTGATGTTTGTAATCAAAACCTTCCTTCTTTACCCCTTCACCCTTTGTCACTAAGAGATTTATATTTCATCAGAAATATTTGAGAACGCTCAAAGTATAAGTACAAAACCACTTTAGATATTGTTCCTAAAATACGAAAAAAAACAAACGGACAAATGTTATTTGTCAAATATTTACAATGGCGTAACAAGCTGATCAGCTTCTACAACGCAAAAGTATTAACTTTGCATATTCTGACAATTTTTTATTGACAACCGATAGTTAAATTTAAACATTTATTCATATTTTCAAAATCATACAGTTGAAGACACAATGTGGCGTGTGTAACTGTGTGGTTGGGAAATGTACATTTAGACGTTATTATCGTATCATAGGTTATAGGGTAAAATTAGTTAGGGTTAGTATGTGGTAGAGCCACGCAGCTGTTCGCGCTGCTGAATGGGCCGGCTCGAACCGGGTAATTACCACGACCTCACTAAAAAATCGGCGTAAAGTGGAAGTGTTTTTGCTTCCATGTTTCGTCCGGTGAGTGAGGTAGCCGGTGGCCCAATCCCTCCCCTCCCCTTCCTCCCTCTCTCACTCCCGTCCCTACCACTTTCTTTACCCCCTCCCCCTTCTGCTCCCTCTCTCCTGCATCCTTCATCCTTCTCACTTCTCTTCCCTTCCTCTTTCAAAAACTCTCCCCCTTAAAGGCTTACAACGCATTTGCTAGTTCTGTATTGCTGCAAATGTCCATGGGCGGTGGTAGTCACTTTCCATCAGGTGAGCCGCTTGCTCGTTTGTCAGCCTTATCCATAAAAATAAAAAAAAATGCATGTAAGTTTTACTTATCTATGTACATGAAAATGAGTATCTTATCTGTCCGACATACTATACATTTGACCGCCAACTGTACTATTTATTCGATTGTAATGGAACATCGCTTTAGTTTATTTATGATAAGATTATGTAACGCTACCAATAATCGCAAGCAATCGGCGACTAAGTTCAACCTTTTTTCTTTCCTGTGACCAGAGCCACAGATATCGTGATTTAAGACGGATAAAAATCTCTCTTTGTGTTTAATATAGTCTATATTAGTCAGGACTGATGATACCTCGATAATTAGTTGATATTCCAATAAATACAACGTACAAACAAACTGCATTCAAATCGCTTTGCCAACAGCAATAATTTTATTAATTTTTAGTTAATTTTTAACGCCGCACGAGTTGACGTGACCAAAGGTAAACAAACATCGCGAGAGAACTTGTACATCTAAAGTAGTAAACTAACAGCCTATAGATGTTTGACTGATGATGTCGAAGCGAGGCACAGGCCTCCTCTATATAGAAGGTATACGGCCATAGACCCCCATGCGGCCTCAGTGCAGTTTCACGGATTTCATATATTTAAGAAATACAATTTTTTTGTTTTTTTAAACACTTTCTTCGTTCTTAAATATTTACTCACGATGTTCACCTTCGTGATTGAGCACGTGGCAAATTAGCACTTGAAAGTGTTAATTTAATAATTAAATAACCAATAATTGTTGCCAGCAGTGGCGGTACTACCATACAAACCCAAAAGCCCGGTTTGCCCTACTAAGGTTTAAAATTTATAAATTTTAATAAGCACGTAATTCCCTTAACGCAATTACAATGGTCAAATTTAGAAATAGATTTTTCGGAAATTATGTGCTAACTAAGATTTATAAATTTTACTCCTTAGTAGGGCAAGCCGGGCTTTTAGGCTTGTATGATAGTACCGCCACTGGTTGCCAGCATCCGAATTAAACTTCAGGTTGCCCTAAATTGAATTAAAAGAGAGCGCCCGCTGAGCTACCATGTACGTATATCTAAAAATGTTAAAAAAATAATTTCTAAGGTACATAAATACGAGCAAGAGATATTATAATTTCGTTAATTATTGATTATCAGATTTATTTCCGTTAGCAAAGCGATTAAAATCCAGTCAATCACCTACAGACATCTCATCAGTCCTGAGCATATAAGTATAGACTAAATTATGTCCAAAAAAAGATTTTTATTTGACATGAATCTCGATATTTATTGTTTCAATCAGAGTAGAAAGATGAAAAGTGAACTTATTCAACGATTTCTGCTAAATGTTTATGGCATAACATGATCTAAATATAATAATTGTCAAATGTGTTTCGCATGTGCTTGACAGTATGAAATAATAAAATAATAATAAAAATGTTGAGTTACGGCAAAAGCAAAATAAAGGTAAAAACAGCCGCAGAAGTGTAGACACTAACTTAGTTTAACTGTCAAACGATAAGACAACCTATCATTAATTTTATGCGATGAATTATTTAGTTTTTTTTAACCTCACACGTTAAGTCGTATATAAAAAAATTAAAGAGGGGAAAAAACCAATTATTAATGAGATAGATACAATACTTTATTTGCATATTATTAGCTCATCTTGCTATAGAATAATTCTACAACTTTACCCTTTACATATAGCGTTACGTAAATAAGAAAAAACTTCTTTTGATAAGGAGCCGCGCCTTACATTGGAAGCTAACCCCATTACTCAGTTGCGTTATGATAATTAATACCTTTTCAAGAACACATAGCAGCTAAGGAAAAAAGACTTATTGTCTCCCATCAACAAAGGCTATTCATTCCAGCCGCCGTTTAAGGGCAGACAAAAGTTCCGATCTGGGGATAAACATCGGGATACGATCGTCAAACGACGAGGAATGCCAGAAGGGTCGGTACGAACGAGCAGTCATTTTCAGGCTAGGTATCCGCACTTCGCTACTTAAGTGTATGAACTCCTTTAAAAGACTATTTGAAAGTCCATATATAACGTACATTTAATTATAGATATATGCAATAAATAAGTTATGGGGTGAATTAAAAAAAGCGTATATTAAAATTTATACGAAATATATATAGAGAAAGAGTATTTTTCTCTGAAAATTTTGGAACAGTGATTAAAACTGTATAGTTGAAACATGTGTAGCGTTCAGACTAATAAGTCCCATTTCCGAGTTTTTTTTTGTAGTAGGCTAACAAACGAGCAAGCAGTTCACCTGATGGTAAGCGATTACCGCCGCCCATGGACATTTGCAACATTACTGAAGTTCCAAATGCGTAACCAGCCTTTAAGGGGGTAAATTTTAAGAGAGGGAGGGAGGATGATCGAGGGGGAAAGGGAGGAGGGGGAGCGGGAACAAGAGTGA
>DWHO01005729.1:0-10129 GCA_018247575.1 Eurytides lysithous rurik | reverse complement strand
CCCACCACTGCGCCCCTTTACTACAGAAAGGGGGCAAGTAGTGGGCAGCGGTGCGGTATCGCTTGGGGGAGCGCTAGGTGTGAGCAGAGTCCCCAAGCGGGACGGCACCCAGATGAACTATGTAAAATGTATATACATATGTATTGACATAGTATTTGTTAGCATCAGGTATACGTCTTATTTGTTTTGTCATCATTATCACGCCCAAAAGAAGTGGATACTATTAAGTCACCTTTTTGTGTGAAGATTAGAGGAATATTAATCAGGCCCTGTAGGGCCTTCATGTAGGGCCTTCATGTAGTGCCCAATAATATTCCTTCAACATTATTTGACCTTCGGGCCGGAATTGATTCTTTTTTCTATAACCATGACCGTATCACTCCGAAATACCATTGAGGGCAACTGTGAGTCGTGGATGACGGGGTTCCTGGGCATATGTAGTACCGTTTATTACCATAACAATAAGAGGTAATTCTTTTAGATATTTTATGCGCGTATTCATTGCGTGAAATTACATTTTAGCAAAACAATACTATACAGCGACGTTACCAATGACAACTCAATTTATAATGAGGGAAATAAAGAGATATAATAATTATCAGTTTCTGCTTTTATTCACATAAATAATAATAAATAATTTATTGACGTATAATAAACGTTCAGGTCCTATTAAAACCGCCTTAATTTTTTTGGCCCTACACAGGGACGTTTTGCATCTCTCTGTATTCTATACAATAGCAATGATGATCAGGCATGAACAGATACCTCACCCACCTAACTGGAACTTATATAACCATTTAGCACACTGAATGACATTCGAGTTGCTTTGTGATTACTGTAGGTACGTAATATAAAAGGCTTTACGGCCATTGCATAGTTACTCTTTGATTACTTGAAAAACAGTGACGTAAGATGTCATGTAATTTTGTGAATCAGTGACTATGTAATGTAAAAAAATTATGAATGTTAGTGGGATATATTTAATTTTGAATAAATAATAAGAGTTTCTCGTCGCCAAGAAAATACGTGATATACGTCATTAATAACAAACACATTGTTTTTATTATTAAAGTTATTCTATTTAAAAAAAATCAAACATAAAATGTCAATATTAATTTAACATATTAAAATGATTTCTATAAAGATTAAAACACTTATTACAAAAGTAATGAATTAAAAAAAACCATATTAGAGTGCTAAATTGGAGATAACAATATACCGTTTACGTTAAAAAAGAAGTAAATGCGGAACCTGATATACTTTACTCATGCTATTTATCCTACTTTTTTCTGTAGGTAAGCTGAAAGGCATTTCTTAACATCTCTGAAAAACATGGCAGCAGTTACATGTCATTTCGCATAATGCTAGCTCGCATCTTAGCAATGTCGTTTACTAGATCTAGTGTTCTCGAAATTCCTAATGTAGAATGTGAATGAGAAATTCCTTATTTGCCTTTATTGCCAGTGACAGTTGATGCCAGAAAATTGAAGCAATATATGGTATATTACACATGGTATAGTACATAATAACGTTAGCTAAGATGCACTGTTATAAAATCTAGAGACACAATTAAGAAATTACGATATGTGTCAAGCAGAGTAGGTAAGTATGAAAACTAGAAATAGGATAGTTTGTCACCAGTTTTCATTATAAAAAAAAGGTTATCTACTACTACTCTTCTACTACTACTACTCGACTACTCCCCATGAGTTAGTTATATAAAAGAGCCCGTTTAGACCATTTAATAGAATCATTTCTTAGTTTGGCACTTTCCCCCAGATTGTATGCGTAAAGGTCCAGTAACTCATTTACGCTGGAAAGTGCTTAACTAAGCAAACACGTTAAAATTTTTTTCAACGAACCAAAGCTCAAAGGCAAAAGCATTCAAGAATTTTTTTTAAGCTAGGAATTAAAAGAAAAAGAAACCTAAGAATTTGCTTTTCTACCACAGAAGACTAGTAAAAAGATTTTAGTAATTTTTTGATTTTAGTATACTTTCGTCTTAAGGTATAAAATAAGTATGCAATTGCAAGTAATTTAAGTTATCAGCTATACTATATTATTCTATAATCAAATCATAGAGGTCGAAAAGATGTCTGCTACATAAAACTTTGAGATTTACTAAATAGATGTCAATTTAACTAAGATCTATCATACCTGCACCCTTAAATGAAAAACGTTATTTAAATATCAGGACGATTTGCTGGATCAATTAGTAAATAACATGAGCCGTGAGCCATGATGGCGCACTGTCCAGGCGCTCGTTCGACTCAGATTGCTCGAATATATTGAACTAATATGATTCCAAATCAGTGTGTCAGCACCGATAATTTTTAAGATACTCCGCCTTCTGGGGTGAAGACAGGGTTATATGGGGCCCTTACCCCTTGGTTGCCATCTCCTATCGAACGCATCGGTATCCCTCGGCACAAAAGCGTAGACACACTCCAGGGGTGATTTAAGACACAGTGCACATTCGTAAAACGTGGCACCACTAAACAATTTCGTGGTGCCTCCTGTATTTGGTCCATTTTGGGGGATGGACAAGGCTTCATCCTACTTATCCGTGAACCCACTGTCCTTAAAATTAGGACTAAGACAGAGCTGGCAAGGTGACACCTTCATTTTCACCGACTTTGCACCGTTGTCTTTGAGTTGGATCAGCTCTCTCCAGTCCCTCTCAGGGCCCTTCCTCCGAACCACTAAAGATTCACAGAAGAAGACTAGTGGCGACCAAGCTGATCTGTTTACAGGTGCGACTGCAAGGCTGGTTCGATTTTTTGAATTAGGATTCGTCGCTCTGCCTGTTCGGCAAACGTATTTTGCGTGGAATCCTAGTTCCCACAACAATGGTGGCGTTGCGCCGCCTATTTGCGTCCAATCACAAGTACGAAGTACGCGTACAATTATAAGTATTCACCATAACATCCCTGACCGGTGAGTACATGTGTCAGTCTAAAAGTGTCGTGTGCATATCTCGTCGCAGGAAGCCAGGCTTCGAATTTACAATACATTGGCGGTTCCGTGGCTTTTCGAGCAGCTCCTGCCAGACCTCCAGGGCGCATTTGCGGTCCTACCCAGGGCTCTGCTTCGCTTTGTGGCAGGCGGAGGTGGGTGTACGTCTGCGTATTCATCGCTGTTAGAATGTTCAGTGGCGGATATCCCCATGTGATTTGAATGGTCATTTATTGTTGCAGGCTATAAAACTTAGCTCTATAACATCGAGGGCTTGATACTCGCTGTGACCAAATGAACGCATTATATAGGGCCATCCATCCCCAAAGACGACGCGGTTTCCTTCTCTGGAGTAATTTATGTTTACCAAATTTTACACTCTCCTTGTTGCCACACCGTGATCCCAATTCTTGGCGTCAATACATCGAGCGACGTTCAGTTCCGCGGTTATTTGAAAAGAAAAACCCAGTTGTCTTCTAAAAAGCTCGGTGTCCTCAGCAGATAGATGCAGTACTTCCAGCCAACTCGCGGTGAGTTCAGCCTTTTAAGACCATGTGTCTTATACCCACACCTCCTCAATATCCTCCTCAACCTCAATATAAGCTCCTTCTATTTCATGATGGTAGAGCCACGCAGCAGCCTTCGCTGTTGTTGAATGGCCCAGCTCGAGTCAAATAAGTACCACGACTTCACAGAAAATAAGCGTGGAAGTATTTGTGCTTCTGAGTTTCGTCTGCTTAATGAGGCTACCGATGGCCTACCCCCTTTCGTCCGCCTTTCTTTTCTTGCCTCCTCCTCCTCCCTTTTTCCTTACGAAAATTTCCAACTTAAAGGCGGGAAACGCATTTGAAAAACGTTTGACGTTGCAGATATTCATGGGAAGCGGTTGTTGCTTTCCATCAGGTGAGCCGCATCGGTTCGTTTGTCCGCCTACTACATAAAAAAATGGAGTTGCTTGAATCATCCAACCAGCTACATATTGTGTTACAGTTACAGTTAAATTCTCCTTCTATTCCAAATATAAAAATGAAAAAAAAATGTTAATCACTTATGGCTTTGTCTTAAATTTCTTTACTAGACATCAAAACTATTTCCTTTGTCCGAATGAGATGTATTAGATGATGATAATTTTCGTATCCTTTTTAATACCATCTAGTGAGCAAAGCAAGGCGTGTTAAATGTTTGTTTGTCCTAAACGTTGCCTACCTAAAAGTATTATCAATTCAAATAGTTTTTTTTTTAAATTAGCATATGAGAATTCGTATCCTTTGCT
This sequence comes from Eurytides lysithous rurik, assembly GCA_018247575.1. Classification (NCBI taxonomy): domain Eukaryota; kingdom Metazoa; phylum Arthropoda; class Insecta; order Lepidoptera; family Papilionidae; genus Eurytides; species Eurytides lysithous. Next base: position 5,901 of record DWHO01005729.1, on the reverse strand, counting down.
TAGTCTTATTATTTAATAAGACCAATTTTCTAGGAATACATATTGTTAAAAAGCCCGTACGAAGTTGTGTTTATATTGTTTAAACTCTATTGCCTATTTTTTAACGGTGGGTTCTTATGGTAAATTGAGTCGATACCTACCTAAAATACCTACCTATCTAAAATTGTTTACGTTAATTTCTTAAATGCTTAACGAGTGGTGGAGTTAAAAACTATTTCCTGCCAGATAAACTTTATAAAGGAGGGATTCGACTGATCTTAGAAATTTGTGCTCTTTGTTGGGCTGAAGTATTTTATTACCATTTTTTTGCATTTGGATTTATGCTAAATAAAGCTTGTCTTCTGCTTGTTATTGATTGATTAAATTAAAATGGCTGAATTCCAAGAATTGTTTAGTTTTGAAATGGTTTAATTATAAATACTGTGTGATGATTGACGATTCGATTTAAGGCAGTGAGTGAATAAAAGTATTTTTGGGCAACTATCCCTAGCATAGCATGAGTTTTTGAACAGTAAAACGTAGATATCATACGCTGTTTCGTAAATCGTAATGGTTTAAGCTTTAAGTTTATATCATCATTCTCGTTCGGTTAGTTTTCAACTAAAAATCAGACACTTATCGCTGTTCATAAGGCTGTTACATAATTTTTTATTTTTTCATTTTAATATAATCACATGTCATTAAAATTAAATTAAACACCAACACATAGAAATGGATATAAAATAAGATATTTGGTGGTGAAAATGAACGTGGCAAAGAATTTAATATATTCTCTGCGCACCATACTCTTTTATCACATTGCTAATTTGATTTATGATCGTTTAGGTAATCGCAAGTTAAAGGTTTCTGCGAAATTTTTCACACTTATTTTAGACAATATTCAGGGGGAATATAATTTGGATTCCAGTAATTTACTTTTTATTTTTTTTGTCAAAAACAGATTTTAATATCAATTTTTTGAAATAGTCAAAAACAGATCTTTTGTCATGTGACTGTTTAAAATATGTATGTCATCGAAAACGATAATGAATGGTCAGATTGAGCTAACCTAATAAATAGTGACGCTTCGTACCTGAACTTCAGTTCCGTATAAATTACAAATTTTTCACAAAAACATCCGTTCAGCGATTGCTGCAGATTGTCACCGGCGTAACGTTTCACATATCATTTTTAAAAGTCTAATGATTTGCTTTAACCAACTTTTGAAACGCGAACCTTCAAAAATCATGATCAAGTAGCTAGAACAGGTGCTGGCAGGCGATGCCCAAAGTATAGTCATTTATTGATTGAGTGAATAGTTTTTTTTTTGTGGCAGGACTCTTTGGCGGAACTCATCTGGGGTGATACGCAGTAGCGTTGCCAATTATTTTACCGCCAAGCATTAATGTGAAAACACCGCTCTGTGGTGTCGTTTGACGACAATAGTGATAGTATAATAACTGGATATTGAGATATAAAATCTTAGATATCTTGGTGATGAGCGCAAGGCAGGATCAAACAGGTTATGTATAGCGCTCTATTATGTCACTGTCTCGTCTCTTTATTTCCTTAAAAAAATGTTCAAAGTGAGTCAGATCATCTGCAAATCACGATCAACAATAAATCTTAGAGAGAGAATCTAGGCTAGATTCATACATAGACTTTTTTATCGGGTAGGAGGCAAACGAGCATGTTGCCATTGTTACCATCGGTCGTGGACATTCGCAACATCAGACGTCTTGCTATGTGTTGTCAGCCTTTAAGGTGGGACTTTTTGGGAGGGAAGGGAAGGTGAGTAGGCCTTTAAATTTAAGTAAAAAAACAATTATTCTACAATTTATAAACCCATTAGGAACATAATAGTTCTTATAACGAAACTCTAGATTTAATTTTATACTGCTCTAAAAATTGGCAATTATCCATATAAAATGTAATGAACCACGGTACAATTAAATTCAAGATACATTAAAGTTGAGAAGTGGCAATCAAATTTTAAAGTCATTATTACAACATATAACGATGAAATGTGTGAATGTGCACAAAAAGAAATTGAAAATCAAGGGCGAGTACATAAAGACAGCCAAAGTCACGACACTGGGACGGATAACCACAGACAGATAAGGCGCAAAGGCGAAGACATTAAATCGACCTCTTAATAACGACTTCTCCAGCCACCGCTTGATGACATCGAGAAGAAGCCGGGACCGACTCATTGCATGCCCATCCGACGCGTGGATCATCTTACTTTTCATACAATCGTGTTATCAGCCCGTAATACCCTAACCCAATAAAGAAAGAGCAACACAAAATTATTACCCTCCGCGGGACTCGAACCCGCGATCTTCGATTTATTCAATTAGGTCTTTTCGAATTTTCTTGATTGACTCGTATGTGGGAAAATATATAAATTGCATTTTATATTATCCCTTAGCATAATGTAACGGTATTTTAAAGGTGCAACTGTTGAGTTTCTTGCCGGTTCTTTTCAGCAGAACTGCATTCCGAGCCGGTGGTAGCTTTCTAACTGAGATTTGAAAAATTATACAGGCCTATTTGAATATATATAATTTGATTTGGTTTGATGTTGGTATTTTAATTTAAAAAAATCACAAATTTTGTGATAAAGTCCGCCGTGAACAATGTTTTTAGGTAATGAAATCCGGAACTGCATATATTTAGGTATGACGGTAGGACGCCGCGTACATGTATTAATCTGTTAGTGTTGGTTCCGTACGATAACTGATTATTTCACAGAGAAAAGTGACACCAGGCTGAAACGTTGATTTGTGTTGCCTGTGACAATTTATCCGTAAGCCCAACTGAAAACGTTACCAGTATCCAGGGTTGTAATAATATCGATGTTTTGAAACAAACATGTTGAATAGAGACTATTTAAATATTGGAAGTAATTTTAAAAATCATCTGGTTTTACTAAATTTTAAGTAGTTTGATATACTCATATAATACTTTATTATTAAAAAAGATACATTCCTAGATAAAACTCTTTCGATTATTTCGAAGGTAATTAAACCTAAAGAAAATATCATGTGCTTAAGTTAGTCCCTAACTATTAATAGAATGTTGTGGACTGATATATTAGAAATATATTCATATATTTCTAAGAAATATCATGTTAATTGCTTTCTATACTTCTCATTGTAATATAAACTAACCACGATGCCAAAAATTATCATCATTCGGTAGTGGGATAGTGGCATCTGCCACGAATTTTTCAGGGATTATAATCAACTCTGTTTTCAAGTAACCAAGATGTTATTATTTACAATGACAAAGACTGTGTGCTAATAACATAATAAATTTCAATAGGAAGTCTTGTTCACGAACTTGAACACTTACACATGTATTAACTTACTGCATTCTTGTGACTTCGGAATGAACAAGTAGTCAGCGGTTAAACAAGCAAACTCAGTTTTATGGTGCTATTACGAAGCACCAATTGCCCACAATATGCGCGGTGTGAAGAAGAGGTTGTTGATGAAGTTCTATGCAGTACATGCAACCCTTCTTTCCAATATACAGCATAATACCGGCATTTCTGAATATAGCTACGGAAAACTTGGTGATCGTAACTCCACCTGGTGGTACACGAAATGCAAAAGTGACAAACATTCTATAGTGTGTAAACCTACTTTCACTCCTCCAAGTTCTGCTACTGTGGTCGACCTTGATGCCGTCTGGGCCAAGATGATTGACATTTCTGCAGTGATGGAAACTATGAATTGAATCGCTGAAGATGCCCGCATTCTTAAATCTGATATTGCTGAAGGTAAAATTTTAACTCATATATTGTTTACCAAAATTTCATGATATGAAGAACGAGATATCAAGATCGAAAACTAGAAAGATAAATTATTGAAACAATTGCTTATGTATTTCGTCTTCGCAAGTTGGAGGTGGATTTGGTTAGTACAAATCAATGGTTACAGTATAACAATACCGAAGTTAATGGTGTTCCACATATTTGAATGTTTATAGTTAAAACAATGGGCGAGAAAATAATCTTTAATATAATATATCAAAATCGTGAATTAATTGTATTACCGATACACACCAGGATCGCATACATATTTACAGGGTTACAAGGTTCTCAAACTGTCGATTTGTCGATAAATGCAAATATAAACTATTAAATCTGGTAGTATTATATGAATGCGTATTATATGTACGTTATTTTCGTGTTTTTATAAATCGGTATCGGTGTTTATTTATAGCTAGAACTGGAAATAAAGTGGGTATGCGAAAAAAGCTTTTTAGATGATTTACCTAAATAAACTGAAAATTATTTTGTTTAGATTTAGACAGAAGAATTTTTCTTTGTTTGGTAAGGTTAGACTAACGTAACTTTGTTAAAACCAACCAATTCTAGGTCAGTAAAAATATTTATGTATATATCAGGTAAAATATTCTTCTTTGTCTAACCATTAATAAAAGAAACGATTATCAGTTTAGGTTCAAAAAATCTTAATAGATATGCTCTAGTGACCTCTCAATCTCACACTTTTACTCCCGAGTCGAATTCTTAAAAATCACTACACGACGTCATCAAGACTGTGCTTTGGTTGTATATACCCAATATATAGTAAAGTTTATTTTTTAATTGCTGAAATATTTCACTACATACTTAACATGCTTATTGTTATAAAGTTTTAAACCAAAAATGCATTCACTCCGATTGACTGCTCGATCGCGAAAAAACCCGTGCTTTGAATTGGAAAACTAAACATAAGTGCGCAAATGTTACTTTCCCTTCGTGTGCGGTAACCAGACTAATTTTTATATAAGCGTGCCGAACTTTTAGCGCGAAGTCATTGCGCGCTAAACCGCTGACCAATCGGGCGCGACCCCGTCAGCCAATCAGAGCGCCGCGTTGCCCCCTTAACTTTTTTTTATTTTTAAATGGCCAAAGGCACGAAAGTATGACAAAATATTAAATTAAGCCTTAAATAACTAAATTATAATTAAACTAAAATATAACTTTAATAAAATAGCAAAAATAATTGCATCGCCAACATTTACTTTAAACAAGCAAGTTTATATTACCTAGGACTCATTTACAACGAGTCAGTAATTCTTTTTATGGTCAATGTACACGTTCTTACAATAGGAAAACGTTCAGAAAACTCCTGTTGCCAAATTTAAAAAAAATGTAAAAAGACGTTTCCGTGCTAAAGATTATACAGTAAATGATTTCGTTGAAGATCACCTTCGGAATGATGTGATCGCCTCCAGGCTATTTTAAGATTCAAATTATTAAAATTGTAAACATATTTTTTTAAAAAAAGGGAGTTAAAGTCCCGCTGAGTAAACCAATCCAATTATGAATAAATAATTTTGACTTTGACCTTGAAAATGAACGAGCAATTTTTTTAACCTACCGTCACCTTACAAATAATATACACTAGTTACTATTAATTATTTGTATAAAAATGTACAAATATATCAACCACCTTCGTCTATTAACCGCTTAATGCTCACCACCGTGACATATACGGGCAACGTTTACCAGAAGAATTGCAGCTGCATGAACGTCACGGTCACTGTAATTTTATATGTGGAAAAATATTACAACTCCGTATGGGTCACTATAGGGTTAATATAGGAATATAATTTTCCAAATATTTTAAATGCGTATCTGTCACGTTGGATGGTAGATTATTGCCATTATCGGATATTGCGTCTGCTTATGTTTTTGTACCTAAATTGACTAAAAAAATGTGCATTAAGGGGTTATTCTGTAAACGCTGTAAACTCCTTTTCTCTACGGGATACTATTGATCCTTTTTTTATGGAGTAGGCTGACAAACGAGCAAGCGGCTCACTTGATGGTAAGTGATCACCACCGCCCATGGACTAATTACAAAACTCACAAATGCGTTGCCAGTCTTTAAGGGGGGGGAATGG
>DWHO01005728.1:0-10130 GCA_018247575.1 Eurytides lysithous rurik | reverse complement strand
CCTCCGCGGGATTCGAACCCACGACCTCCGTTTTGTAAAGCGCGGGCCTATACCACTAGGCCACGAAGGCAGTTAAGGCGGTGGTGATCACTTACCATCAGGTCACTTGCTTGTTTGTCTGCCTACTCCGGAAAAAAAGCCGTAGGCGAAATACATACTATACAAATGCGATCAATTATTTTTTATTATTTTGTTTGCATTATGTAAGCCAATCAAGGTTTGTTAATTAAATTTTCTATTCTTTCTATTTATAATCATCCACAACTACAGCAAAAAAATTGAGTAATTTATCGAAATATTTATTTATACTTTATTGCAAACCAATAACAAGGTATTATAAAGGGCGGACTTAATACCATTTATCATTCTCTATTAGTGAACCTGGGACGTGGAGAAATATTGTGGCAGGTGCAAAAGAAGTATATATAAATACAAATATATAAATTAGAATAAAAAGTATATAATATATATACATATACATAAATATATTAACACAATAATACGCACACGCACACACAAACACACATTCCATAAACGGTAGTGACTTTCTGACGACCACCTTTAATTCTTATCTAATTTTATTTAGGATGATGTCAATTAGTAGTGTTTTTACGAACCAAGTACATAAAGGAAACTCTGTTAGCTTTTCGTATGTTTTCAGGTAAGGCGTTCCAAAGTAGCCTTTACGGTGAAGGAGTTACCGTAGAAACTAGAAACGTGTTGAAGAATTCCAATCTTAAGGTTCGATGACGAACGGAGATCTCTTTCGTTGTTTAATGAAATGTATTAAAATTTGTCCTTAAGATGACACGAAAAAGCTGGATCGTTCCAACTAGAAAAAAGAACAAGCAATATTCTAGAGTTACGCCTATCTTGAATAGCAAGCCATCTAATCTGAGTACAGTACTGAGAAACATGATTAAATTTTCTTAAACTAAAAGCATATCTAATACAGTTCTCGATCTAATGCAGGGCCTCGTTTAAGTAGGTACTAGCTACGAAATTATTAAGTCGTTATTATTTTGTTAAGTGTTTGTTGAGTGGATATTATTGTCAGCACTAACAATTATTTATGAATACGTATATATATTTATGTACGTGTATATATTTACATATTTTATTATATATTATATTCCATTTTATTTTACGCTGCTTTTTTTTTGTATATTCTCTTTATAAAAATCTCACAACGAAACACCTATCATTATTTCTTACCACACCCTGGCTTGACTGGGCGAGAATGCTTACAGCCATTAAGTCCGCCCTTTGTAACCCCTTAGTGTAAGGTGTTTATAATAAAGAACAAACAAATTAATAAAATTAAATAAAAACAGCCAACATTCTTCGACTGACTTTTCGACGATTAAAATATTTTCCCCGTGCGTAATCGCGACTTGCGATAATTATAACGGAGCTCGTTCTGTGGAACAATATTAATTAATTATATGAAATTTTCGCTAACAATAATTTTCGATTTGTGCAGGAGCGCCGCTCGGGTCGGTCTTTTAATTATTGCGACGGGGGCGGCGCCTCGAGAAAATATTTAGCAACGCGTCCGCCGCAGCCCTCCGTAATTACTAATGAGCTTATAAATACTCCTATAATACGTCATATACACACACGACATTATTCTCTATATATATATGACTGAATTGTACGTTTATTACTTTATGTTTCTTCTAAGACTGTAAACTCGTGCGTTTTTCTTCTATATACCTTTTTTTTAAAATCAATAACAATATATTAACATCGCCTAAGTTATTAGGTTTTCAGTATATTTTTATAACATGATTAAATTTTTACCGTCATGAAATTTTGATCCTTTTTATAGTATATATATATATTGAACTTTCTTAAATTGATCACGATATAACTATATATAAGTTTGAGAAAGATTTCATTTTATAAAATCTGTGTAGTGAAAACTCTAGAATACAGTTTTTATAAGGTCTGCGTTTAAATGTCGTATTTTGTGTGAAAAGTATTAAAAAAAATTGACAAATTTATTAATTTTGTTTTAAATTAAAAGTATATAACACATTTACACATGATTGGTGTAGGTAATATTATCACTTGAATTTGATGAGTATCTTTAAATAAGATTTTTTCAATTTTCACTACACATATACGAATGTAACATCTTACAATTATATGCCGTCATTAATTACTCACCTTAATTATATTAAAATGAGCAAACATTACACTGTCTTGGCGCTTTTCATTTCGAGGAGTGTAGGATGCCATCTCCGTTGGGGAGGCGACGAAGGAATAAGAGGAAATACTCCGAGAGCAAATTAGAGAGCGGCGTGCCTCCATAATAAGAGTGGACCCTGGGACTTCCCTATTAACAGAGGCCCATATTGTTGTATTATTTTTTCATTTATCTGAACTCCGTGCAGATGTTTGTTATTTTTTTTGTCTCGTTTGTTCTCCACCATTCGGAAAATACGACCTGAGATGGAAGTTATGGATTTTATTTGCTAAATAAGAATTTCCATGTTGAACTGCAGTTTGCAATGACTAAGAAAGCTTTAACATGTTACTTTAACATACTTACGTACAATTTTTTAGCTGACCTTACCAAGTGAGATAGTTGTTCACGCGTATATAGAGCGTATATATGTATGTATGTATATAGTTCGTACGTCTTCAAATAGACAGACGCATATATATATATATATATACTACCATACAAGCACAAAAGCCCGGCTTGCCCTACTAAGGAGTAAAATTTATTCCAGAATAATTTATTTTTAAATTTGAGCGTTGCGGGAATTATATGCTAATTAAAATTTATAAATTTTACTCCTTAGTAGGGCAAGCCTGTGCTTTTGGGCTTGTGTCATAGTACCGCCCCTGCATACATATATATATATGCGCGTGTCTATTTCTGCGGCATGCTCTGAAACCTATATTGCTTAATGGATTTAGAAGTCACTACTTTCACTTTAGTGGCGAAAGTGATTTAGTCAAACACTGTTCAAAAGATTCTTATCTTTTTTTTTCTCTACTTTATTTCTGTAACGAATAAATGAAAAAGTTGTGTGTGAAAAAAGTGAATTACACTGTACAACATCGGGTTCGCATATTAAAACGCAATAATAATTACATAGGGGACGAATTCGATAATTAATCGGTGCAAAAAGAGCCCGGGGATCCGTTTTGGAGTCGCAACGGAATCGCGAAGCGGGCTCGCAGTAAATCAAGTTGGCACAATGCCGGCAGGTGGCGGCGCGGGCGGTTGGCGCGATAATGCTCGCGTTTAATTACGCGGAATAATTAGTGAACGGAATATTTTCCGGGCCCTAACTATCTCCGCCGTCTTCCGGCGATAACTAGGCGGTAATTGCGGATTAACCTCGCATTCAGAATTTAATAGGCGCTCGAATAGACGCTCGCTTTGCCATTCGAGGCCCCCAATAACGCTATTTGTTTATTGATGTCGAATTAATCGTTTCGCGGTAAACGCGCCGCTTTCAATCGTAGTTCAAAGGCGCACGTTTGTATGTCACGTCGATAACTTCGACGCGGAAATTTGATGAGACATCTTACAATGATTTTAATAAGCCGCTTAGGAAAATTTTAACGGCTTATCGATGTAACAAAACGATGCGCAAAACAAGGTTTTCGTGTCTTCAGCACCAATATAAGCAGTGGCGGTACTACCATACAATACTTACTACATACTACATACCTTAGTAGGGCAAGCCGGGTTTTTAGGGTAGTACCGCCATTGAGTATAAGTATATAATTGAATTAATTCTTGTATTAGATCAAACTAGCCTTGCCCGTGGCTTCGTTTGTGAGTGATTTTTACATTTCTGGTTATTTATATAGCTTTCTAAAAAAATTCCAGGCCAATTCTGCGTCTCCCTCTTCTCCTTCCATTACAAATTTTATACTTATGCCAAAAATCATGCCGATCTGTTGACTTAAAGAATGCCAAGCCGACAATGCAATAAACACACCGTTAGAATTTTAATATTAATGACGATTAAACAACCAAACAAAGGTTTTTCGTCTATTTCATGTACTGTTAATGAATGCATCTGCTTATTATGATGTTAAAATTCAATAGACATAAATTGCAAGCGATTTAAATCGAGCTGTTTGGTTGGCGTGTTTCGAATTTATTTATCGGCTTCCAGCGGCGATTGTTTCTGACGGAAGACCCGCGGGAGGATGTTCGCAATATTGCAGACGTCACGGCACGTGCTGCCTATGTAATTTGCGCTTTATGGCACGTGAATAATTCGCGATAATCCACCCACCCCCATCCCGTCCCGCGTCCCGTGCGGTGTCGCCACGACAACGTTTGATCCTCACGATAGAAGGTGAAAAAAAATAATAATATAAGCGCATTTGCCGCTCACCTGCGACAATTCGTCCGCCGCCGACCCCCGGGGGTGGCTAGTTGAGCGTGAACTTTTGATATCGGCGCGAAATATTAATTTCTCAACACCAATAAACAGCCGAGCGTGCGTAATGCCGGCAAATTAAGCTGAGTGCCTTTAATATTATTCTGTCGGAGATTTTAATTATGGATCGGCATTAGCTGCGATGAAAATTGTTTTAAATCATTCCGTTCTGAATGCCGTTGCCGTTGCCGCGTGCCTAGACTTGGTAATTATCTTAATTGAAAATTTAAGCTCGACCTTTCGCCTGCCTCCGCTCTTATTTTTAATTTAAGTGATTTCACAAACGACAATATTGGAGATGATTCGATGAAATGAAATCGAGTCACTAGTTGGCTCAATTTCAGTCAATAATCTTACAGTTTTAAATTAGTACAGTAAATTATTTCTTTACGAGTTCATTCCTTGTCGTATAATGCAAAAACATAATTTATTAATACCGAAAAATCGTTTCAACCTTTCACCATTATATCTTGTAATGGTCCGTTGGCTTTCAAGCCACAGATAAACGTTCACATATATCTAAAATCATATCGTGGCACTTTTTATCGCAACGAACTATTAGGGAGCAATTACTAATATTACTTAGTAGTTGTGCTTTGAGCGAGGGCGCCAGATGGCGCTGGGGTTGATCATTTAAAAATCACTGCACATTGTTCCGAGCGCAACTAATTGCAGGGAAAGTGGGGTGAATGGACTCCCGGACAAAATCATTTTCTAATTGAGCCCTGTTGCTTCTGAAGTCTATTATTATTGTTTGCTTTAATTCATTAGGAGGTTAATCGCGCTTTATTGTGAACATTTGAAAAATAATTATCGACTTTTATTATCTTTTATCTAAGTTATGCTTATCACACATTTGTTCAGTTTAAGAAAATGATTATACATTATTTTTTTATGTAGTTTATATAACACAAAGTTAGAGTAATTGTAAGAGTAATTTTTATGTTATTAATTTCAAAATGAGATGTAATAGTTACCTCAAGTTACTGTGATTAGAATCTATTTAAAACAATTAAAAAGATTGAAAGATATTTGCTTAAATGTTTATTTTATGTTGAGATATATGTCAACTATGGGTATAAATAAGTGTAAACTAATGGAGACTTCGATTTTTTGTCGTGTCACCTTTTGGTTACTTAGACAAAACTGAAAATTATATATATTTTAATTTACTTTTGTGGAGTGTAGGGGTATTTGTTACAAAATAAAGTTTTATAAGAGCCATTGTATTAATTTAAACCATTGTTAATTGTCAGCTGCACCAAAGTATTTTTATTTTCAAGATGAGAGAACATACAAGATACAAGGAAAACATGTATAATATTGCTTGTAAAAGAAAGTGTACTTTCGTCAGTGTGTATACGCTATATCCACTTTAATATGTTTTCTTTTTTACAGAATTATTGGATTTGCCTGTGAGATACTTCAAGAATATGTAAGTATTATGCAATGATATTGTCCATGGCATACATTGTTTAAGTTTGAGGACATTTTAAACGCATCTCCTATTATTAAAAAAAAAAACATGCAAAATAGTCGTTTAAAGAAGAGTTTTAGTAATAGAGCTTCATTCAATAGCATGGGAATAGATTAATTGAAACAAACTAGTTCAAGGACACCCGACAACATTAAAATCAATTGACGAAATAAAAGACTGTATCGACGATAGCACATTGATGAATGAGCATCGGCGGGTAACAAGGAAATGAATCTGATTAACAGGAAATAGGACATTGATACAATTGAGGGCTCAGTAGTTGGTATTGAGCCGTTACGGCTAGTTTTAAATATTAACCAAATTACCACGCTCGGTTAAACCTATGTAGTGTACATTATAAGTACAATTTTTTTTATAGACCGACTGACCGATTAACTAACCATCCTACCTGATGTTAAGTGATGAGATAATCGTTGGTGTCAAACGTACTACCTTAGTAAAAGCCCATTTTCCATATCCTAAAGATTCCCACGTTTTAAGTAACTCAGAAGAACGGTTTCTTGCTGTATTAATATTGATATCTATGAAACCGTTATTTGATATTCTTGAACATCAAAAAAAAAAAAAAAACAACGTGCCACCCACATAAAATTTGAATGACGAACTTTTACATTTTTTATTGTGGTACCCTTTGGAGAGTCCACCTGGGTCCTCAGTCGTCGGTTCAGTATTGCTAGTGTTCCGCCGGCAAGCACTAAATGCAAGCATTTCAATGGGAAACGTTTGAAGGGTATGTAACCAGCCAGCAAGAAGTATACCATTTCAAATCACTGGGCGACGAACACACAGGCGATTTGAGTTCGTGCATACAAAAATGTTATATGGAATTGTGTTGAAACGGGAAAATATAATATTGCTAACAAGAGATTACTTATGAAGAACGCGCTTAGGTGCTTTAAATCTACACTAAAGTCAAAAAGGTTAAAACCAGCATTCTATAATGAAAAGTTAAAAAAATATCTGTAAGATCTAACCAAAATAATACACTGTTTAAGACATATTTGAAAAGTACCTACGTATATATTTTATTTTATAATGAGTAATTTAACAGCGTTATAGATATCACTAATAAAGGATTTCTTTACCTTTTTATATAATAGCATGTTTGGAAAATTGTAAAATGTGAGAGAAAAGTTTGTAAGAATGAATTCTACTTATTTACTACTCAGCGAAAATGGTGCGTCACTATTTTATTAGGCTGTAAAAAGCTATCGTTCCACTCCGCGGAACAAAACCCACTGTAGGTATTCATACGTCAACCATCTCGAGATTATCTCGACCATAGTGAGAAATTTCCACTCGGCTTCCGCGCCATCACCATCCAAATGCTTTTTTAGCCAAAAAGCTTTATCACTTCCTTGGGGACGCGGACAACGTATCTCAAACATGGATCTTCACAATTTTAGAAGGGACATTGAAAGTTTTACAGCGAATAAACATAATTTCAGCTATATATATTTATTATATTTTTAATGGGGTTTTTTTACAGATATTGCTAGAAATAAGTAAAAGAAAAATTAGTTAATTTGATATTTTAAGCCGAGTAGCTTATGTATTATTTTTAATTTATTAAGAAAATTAATAAAAATATAAAACTTGAGTATAAATTTTTCGGTCATTGTCTAAAAAGAAATAAGATAATGTCAAGCTGTGTTAAGGGATTAATAACAAATTCTATTGAGACGGTTCTAGGAAATATTATATCCGAATCACGCCGGGCAGCGAGCAACGCTGCAGAATGCAGGCAGTGGATCACTTTTATAGCCGGATGCCGTAAAATAAATGTCGCGGTCCATCGCTGGCCCCGCCTAATGATACCGTACATATTATAGCATAGTAGACATTGTCGTTTGGATCCGGAGGTCCTTGATCTATGGGGGTCAAGTGATTTTGAATTTTGGCACAACCATCGTAGCATTGGTGTTTTGGTATTCTTAACATAAATAAATAAGACAGTTTTAAAAAGTATATGACAGTTTGGAACTTTAGTATACATCGTTTAAGAAAAGACTGCACACTCAATGAGGATATGTATTAGAAAAGATAGCGTAGTGTGACTGTGTGTCATTTTTAAGTCAAGTTAAAGTAACTTAGTTTTAGATAGTATTAGGTTATTTTCACAGCTGAAAGTCGAAGGTTTTACCAAACGCAACCAGCTCATAGTTGTCTTCTTTGGCTGAAATGTTTCTGTTTCATATACAGGAATATAAAACGGTGGTATAAAAACGTAAAAATAGCAGTGATGTAATTGGGTAACGGTATTTGTAGACGCCGTAGAGGATGCTACGATAGTTTTTCGCATGTCCGCGGTATGTAAATCAACCGAGGCGAGGATATTTACGACGTCCAGAAGACATAAACTGTAGTTCCTTATCAGTATGGTTATTTACGCGCCGGTTGGCCGGGCCGGGCGGGCGACGGCCGGTGGCGTTCGCAATATATTGCCGATTTCCGGCCACCGCTGGCGAGTAATACGTTTCCGGAACGCCCTGCGGAACGCCCCCGGTCTGTAAGACGCAATGCGTCCTGCATACGGACGTGAAGTCGCACAAAAGCACACACGCACACACGCTGTCCCCGAAAAATCTTGGTCACGATTTACCGTATTTAATAAGTAATTAACATAGCCGAGATTGCCATTGCAATTTCCATCTGCCATTCGAGTTATAATAATCTTGTTAATTTGAACAGTTAATGCAGAGCTGACATTTACCATCTACTAGTTGTTTAGAGTTAGGGATGCTCCGAATTGCGGTTTACCAAGAATTTTGCTTTATTTTTTTCTTTCTCTTAATGTTCACTTCTTACTATTATTACTTTTTGTGGAGATTATCTACATCAAAAAATATATTTCTATATAGTATTTTTTAGATTTTTGACCACCAAACACAGATACATTTCAAAGTCGAATCATTAAACAACAACATAGAAGCGAGATATATTAGGTATTACACCAACTAACATTTTGTAATTGAACTGTTTTTTTTTCGTTACTTTTCAACACAAATGTAGAATGAAAGGTGAGTTTATTTGCACGTGCCACTACTTGATTTGTTGTATCTGGACATTTGCTGGAATCAAAGAGTAGGTATAATAAATCATAAATGTGCATGTTTCCTTTCACCATTAATTTTTCACTGGACACATCAAGCCTTACGACATACGTTGTCAGAATCCCAAACAAATACATTCGACGGTAAATCGACGGTGAATTAAAATCATTGGGGGTTATTCATATATGTCGAATTGAAACAAATGTTTTAAGAAAGCCCCTGGGTTTTGTAATTTGTTATGGAGAGGTTGCTGTAATCACCTTATTGATTTAATCCGTCATTTATATTAAGGTCCTCGATTTAATTTTATCTATGTATGTCGGTTTCATTTTGTACTGATGAAGAACAGTGAGTATTAATTTAAAGTTTTGAGTTATAATTGTTTTTTTTTTTTAATTTTTATACGTTTAGCACAATTTATAAGAAATAAGACCTTAAAGGTTCTACCTAATTTTTCCTTTTATTGGAATTATAGTAAATGATACTTAAATAAGAATAAAAAATTTGGTCAAATTATTATACATCGTAAAAACATTTTCGAGACTTAATAATCTTTCGAAACAATAATTTAGAATAATAATAATAGAAACAATGTGTAGTACAAATAACCCTACAATAATAAATAAAAATATTTCACACACTAAAATAAATATATTTTCTTACGTATACCTTTAGTAATAACAAGTGTTTTTTGCGTTGAGAAGTGATAAAATGAGGTTGTAATAACTTTCACATAAGCGGGCTTCGAGTTAACATAGTTAGTTTAACGAAAGGTTTGGTATCACGCCGTGCCTTGAACATGACTCGCGTCACCTCAGCCATTATCATCCTTGCTATTAATCATTTCACTGGCGGGCGGCTTTCTTTTTTTTTCATTTTGCCTCATTTTCATTAGCTGAACTATTTGTTCGCGTTAAAAGCTTTTCTAAATATGAAAGTCGATACATTAAAGCAAAGGCCGGAAAGTGTCGAAATTAATTCTAAAACAATACCGTTTAGGCCACCTGAAGTCGACGACTTGCTTAATTTATTCAATAGAAACTATTTTAATATGATTTACAACTCAGTAGTCATCTGTTTTTTTACGGTGGTAGAGCCACGCAGCTGTTCCCGCTGCTGAATGGGCCAGCTCGAACCGGATTAGTACCACGACCTCACAGA
>DWHO01005727.1:0-10131 GCA_018247575.1 Eurytides lysithous rurik | reverse complement strand
CATTGGTAATAATTTATATTACTATACTAAATTTCTATGAAATTTTCAAAAATAAATGACAAGAAAATCATGTCATAAAGTTGTGTTATTAGGCCTCGGAAATACCTGAAAAATAAACAATTTACTCAGAATTCGAATCGTAATTAAGTCTATGACTTTTTGTTAGAGAGAAGGAAATATGAATGGTACAGCAAGAGGAAGAGTAAAATATACTTACTCGTGCTGATAATATAACCCTGTCTGAACGTAGTCTTTTATGATGAAATGGGGCAGTAGGCAATGTTACAGAGAACAGTATAAATATACTCAAGGCTAGCCCGTGAAAAACAGATATAGTATCTGTTAAGTTTATTTAGTTGTTATTACTAAGAACTTTAAATTACCCTTCGCTTTACTCGCTTGGAATTCGATGCCATTCTTATTCTGTTTAACTTGCATTTGTAATACCAAAAAGGATGCTACGAATCATTAGATTTGGCCTTGTCGTTAAGAAGTAGCTAGTCGAGACGAACGACACTATACCAAACAGTATTATAAAATGCACTACACTGCACGAGTTCAAAACTGCTTTACTTTGCGCTGTACTATACTAAGAACTTTAAAGTGAAAATTATAAATCAAAATATACAACATTTCAGGTAATGTTGATGAAGTTTTGATAGAATAAGTGGAAAATGGTTGTAATGCCTGTTTGCTTTGCGTTTTACCTGTTTTTTTGACTTAGCCAATTCACATAAAAAACGAACTATTAATATTTAAATACTATTACATAAGAATGTTTTTGTATTTTATTCAAAGCTTTAAAGTTCCAAGACATATAAAGGCCGACCTTTAGATATTGAGACGGTTAAAATATATTAAAAGGGTTTTAATTTGTTTTAAACTAAATATTAAAAATGCTTTTAGTAGTCGTCGAAATTTTTGAACCATTCCCATTTTTAATGAACACCCTTTGTTAAACTATACAGACTCTTTTTTTTTGACGTAGGGTTTTCTGTGCCATTGACAAAGAAAAAAGTCGAGTTAATTAGGACGCCTGCTACGCAAACAATAATCTCCCAAACCTCATCTTGTATGCGCCTATGCCGACTCTCATCTGCGCCTAAAAAGTATAATTGACTTTTTTTCATAACTGTCGCAGAGACTTAAATTTGTAATCTTAACTCAGGGCGACATAACTTTATTTATACTAGCCTTAAGCGAGTATGTGTGTCTCATATAGTTGCATTTACGATAATCAAATTAAAACGATTCATGACCTTGCGAAACCGCCAGACACCTTGCTGTTATTGAAGTTTATTTAAAAATTTATTTAAGTACTACAACTTTCTGTTAATTACTGGATATACGGATATACACATATATCTTAAAGCTACGTGTGATGAGCAAAGATCAGTGACAAGCATGTCCTGTTTGACATTGTGTCGTTTTAGGCCGACGTGTCGCAAAAAACGACTAATATAAAACCTTGCAGAGGTAAAGCCACACAGCAAAAAATAAAGCGCAACGAGTGTAATTTATCGATCTATAAAATCATATATACCTTCCGTGCACGTTATATTTTCTTCTTTTGTACTCTAACCTCATTTTTTAAGCAGTGAAATTTATTTTTTCACTGCTGTCGCGTTAATTAGGATGTCGGCTTCGCAAATAATAATTCCAGCGGGGTTCGTTGCGTATGCGGACTCACCTGCTACCAAAAAATTATCTTTGCATTTTTTTTAGAACGGAATTACAGGAATGTTTCCGTAACGACGCAACAGCCACCAGGGGCGAAGCGTACTTATTATATACACAGATTATATGTGCCTGGATAAATTAAAACCTTTTCTTAATGAAGCCCTGTGTTGTAACCCTAAATATGCCAAAATTAATAATATCCGGGTGTTTCCAATTGAAAAAACTTTAAATTTTGACAGTAAATTAATTTAATTTCAGTTAAAATTTAAACCGAACGGCACTAACCATGTCGATGAGTAAAAATCAAAAGACCTTGCGTTAGTCCCGTCACAAACAAAAATTACACTGTGCTAAAGTAAGTCTTCAAATTTGAAAATTTTCAGTTTTCTATATGTACCTATGACCTACTCAATTAGCTGATCTAGCTGACCGAGGTCATTAACCTTAAACGGCGCCTTAACCAATCGTGTGAAACAGCGTGTGACACCAACCAACAATCCGCCTGGCAATTGTGCATCCACTCTTTAATGATATGGAACCATAACTTTAATGTGTAATTGAAAACTTAGTATTTTATATATATTTATGTAACATTTTCAGAGAGGAACTTACATCAGATACAGTATTTGGTCCAATCGGCTTGATACCCTTTTATTACGTCCGGTATATTAAAAAAAGATCTACGTACAAATCTTTGCCTTTGCGGAAAGTTATAATAATGGTATAACTAAAGTTAACGAACTAATAACTCGACGACTATATGAACCATACGATCACTTTTTAATTGTAATCATTTTTCCACGTTGCACGTAAAGTGGATAGCAGAAGGAAACGCAATAGTGTTGTAAGATTTGAAGGATGAAAACATTTACAAAACATCTTTGTTAGTAAACCTGCCATGTGATTATTTCTAATAGCTTTTAGTAATTAGACAATAGAGGTTTTTACAAAAAGTGGTATTCTGACGATTGACTCGTAATATATACTCTGTAACATATTATTTATCCAACAAAATTTTAATACTTTCTTGAAACTCAGTAACAAACATGTTACCACATATTTGTCACTATACTAGAAATAAGCTTGTAACACCTCGGTTTCGTCTCCAAAAGGTAAAAACATTCTTTATGGGCTTGACTATACGCATATATAATAAAATTCCACAAGATGCCCTGAATCTACCGTTTGAGCGTTTTAAAACTAAAATTGGAAAAAATCTATTACATAAATCTTTTTATACTGTTCAAGAGCTTCTGGTGGACCAAAATGCGTGGAATATAGTTGAATGACTCGTATGTGGGATAAATGTTATTCTATTAATGTAATATGCTGTAACGACATATTAAAAGAGCAACTGTTGAGTTTCTCACCGGTTCTTCTTAGCAGAACTGTATTCCGAGCTGGTGGTACCTTCCTCACGAACTGAGATGTAAAAGTGACGATTCATAAGTGCTTGTAAAGGCCTATTTAAATAGAAATATTTTGATTTGATTTGATTTAATTTCGTTAAACAACACTGTTTTATCATGGTAATTTGCTATTAAATTAGTAGTTTTTGTATTTTTGATTTTCTTTTTTAATTTTACAACAAAACGTAAATTGATAAAAGTTCACTTATTGGGCAAATAATTCATCTTAATTTTAAGAAAGTATAACATATTAAGTAACTGACAAAAATTGAAACATTTAAATTTCTAAAATAATATATGCCCTCTGAACCAGTGTATCGTAACTCTTATATGTACATTCTACCGATGACACTGAAATAATAATAATACATTGCATTGTACTCTTCCTTCTTCAACTTAAATAGTGAAGCTCATTATGTTTTATTTATCTACTTCGCACGAACACTCGAACCCTTTTGAGAGAGACGTGTTTATTCTTTGTGTTCTAAAGATAGTATACGGGGTAAATAACGTGCCTATCACCGCCGGTTCATGTAATTGTTGTTCAGAAATATATATTAAATACTGTAAATGAAAATAATGTGATATATTTGTTTTCACTTAATATAAATAACAACATTTTTGATGGTTTGACATTTTAAACGATACACACAATATATTAAATAAGCTAAACTTTTAGTTTAATTTTTTAATTTTAATAGTACTTAATTTCTAATACGTCCAAAATACAGTTTAAAATTATATTTGTATTGTTTCAATATGCACTTGTAAGAACGTATGTTAAATATAATATAAATACGAAATATTTTTTGCATTTTTGTACGTAACGCTGTTTGACAAATTTCGTTATTAGTATTGGCAAATTCGCCGAAAGCTTCGCGAAATAGAATGAATACATACATACAAACATCCTGCACAAATGATATTTGTATTGATTTAGATTATATTGACAATAATTAGTGCCATCTAAGCCTTACTATAACAATAGAGCAACTGAAGCTATATTCAATTTGGGTAACTGAATAAATATTACCAACAGAGGAAAACACATGATTAGACTGTAAATAAATTGATAGCTTAACAGTTAAAAATATATATTATATTGTTCATCAGTTGTTTTATTTACCTCCAACGGAGTCGATATGGTATATATATATATATATTGAATAATAAGAATAATAAGAGATGTAGTAGTTCAGTTTATATCCTAATCACAAAGTAATATGTAGCTTTCATATTAATGTTGTGAAAGTTTTAATTTTAGAACATATTATAATTACCATAAACATGCAAATACTGTTAATATTTTTATGTGTATAAGTTATTTTTTGTTTATGTTTGAAACAAAGATGGCAATATGATACAGCCGACGAGAACTCATTTATTTACTATACGAATGATATTACTGAAAACAATCAATCCGTGATAGCGTCGTTCGACCTTTTCCAACAAAGGAATAACAAAAGGTAGGTACGTTTCTCAATAAATGTCAAATGCCTATACAAAGAAATTCTAGTCAAGTTTATACAAGTTTCTATCACAAAAGAAATTTACGATAATTCGTGCCCTTTCTTCTTTTTTTTTATGGATTAGCAGGCAAACGAGCAAGCGGCTAACGCAAGCGAAAATACATATAATATAATGCATACTTCTACATCAAACCAAAACGATTTTTGTTACTAAATTATATTTACTTGATTTTTAAGAACTCATTTGCCATCCAGGGTTTTTACGCCAATCATTAAAACCAGAATACAATAGTGCTAGCATATTATTGGCATAGATTCCAGCATTTTTGGTGCAGAAACGAAGTTATGTTAATAATGAAGGGAATTTGTCAGTATGAGATTGATAATTTAAACACTTTCCCTTTTGTTCTATTCTCTAAATAATTCTTACTGGAATTAACACAGAGTGCGCACTTAGATTTGAGTGAATTCAATAGAGTTCTTTCTGGGAAAAAACTGGAAAGCCCATCACGCGCAGCTGATGTTCAATGTACATTTAAACCCTAAAATGCGATCACAGACGCTCACGATTGTTTGTTTTGCTTCTGGGTATATTGGACTTATGCTTACGCCGTCAGTATGCAAAGAAAAAAATCGATTTATATAGGGATGTATAGCGTAAAGTTATGTTAGTACCACTGCATTGCCGGCTATCGTATCACCAAGCAGTAATGTTTAAAGTGCAACTGAAAAGCAGTGTTGCCACCATAATTATTGAGCATAGAAACTAGACCACCTTATATTTCTAGGCCATATTATATGTAAAAGAAACTATTTGAGAAAACCAATCGTAATAAACATTATAAATAGGACTAAAACGAAAAAATACCTTGAATGGACATTTTGTTATAAATAATATTTTTGCTACTACTACTAGTGACTACAAAAATCATTTTCACTTATTATTACATTCATTGCAACATATTGATATACGAACAAATAATCCCTTATCAGGGTTTTCGCGATAAGACCCATTTGTATATTATCCCGACAATGTTACGTAGTGGGGATTTCACCTTAATACGCTTCTGAGGACATTTTCGGGAGTGGTAAAGCGTGTAAACAATAGCACGGTCGTAAATTCTTCTGACATCCTAATCCGTTACTGGAAACGTTCCTCTTATGATTGCTTAAGTCATGGGGTCTTGAATGCGAAGCAATTTACATAACATTAGTAATAAATGTGCAAAATATTTTTTTAACAACATTTATTTGGAAAGTACTAAATCCCTCTTACATACATATAGGTGTTATACCGCGTTAGGTCGTGTGAAATGTTATAAATTTTTTTTCTAAATATTTGTTTTTATTGTTTTTACTTGAATTAATTGACTATGGTAAAATCGTTCGTTAATAAGAAACCAATTTTAGAATAGTCACGACTACATACTTTCTTAACGTGCCTTACCACTGCTTTGTAATGTTTAACCGTGCGTTTGCACTGACGCAACATTCACCAAAAAATTCGTTGAAAACTGACAATGTATCAAGCCAACTTCGGATTGTCACGTAACAAGTTAATGTGAAACATGTTTGATCCTAGCACATTATACCTATATTTTACAACAAGCGAGCGAGCACTACTTTGTTCCGATTTCACAATGTTGCCATTGTAATTACTTGGCATATAGATATACAATGCTTTATCTGGAACTCCTATAGCTGGAGCCGAGAAGGTTGGTGAAGGTGATAATCCAAAATTCTTGTGTCACTATGTTGGAACGAATAAGTGTGTTGCTTATCATCAAAAAAAGTAAAAAAACGTTTACCAGAGACAGAGATAATTTTTACTGAATAAAAAATGACAAAGATAGATTTTTTCTAAATATAGAAAATGTGTTTGATTTTTGAAGTTTATTTCTTTATTTAGATTACATATAGCTTAGTCTTAATTTCTTTTGGCACTTCGTTATTAACTTCATAAAGATTTCCATTTTGATATCGAAGCAATCA
Source organism: Eurytides lysithous rurik (assembly GCA_018247575.1). Classification (NCBI taxonomy): domain Eukaryota; kingdom Metazoa; phylum Arthropoda; class Insecta; order Lepidoptera; family Papilionidae; genus Eurytides; species Eurytides lysithous. The sequence continues at coordinate 3,581 of DWHO01005727.1, read as the reverse complement.
AATAATCTAAGAGGATTTGGATTTGTTCCCAGTTTACGTCAAAAAAATAGTTTTTCATTCCATCATAGACAACAAAAAATTCACAACAAAACTCGACTCACCTCTGCTTCAAAACAGATCTTTATACTTTTATAATTAAATTTTTGTTTCGATTAAGAATTTGGTCCTTTAACTATTATGGACTATTATTAACAAATCGTAATATAGATCTAAACAAATTCCTTTTTATGAGGTATATTGGAAAAACAAACTTTAAAATGTAAATATGTAAAATTATATATGAATCAAATATAAACCATTATACTCTGAGGATGATATAAACCTCTATATATATCTATATGTTATAAATCTATATATATGTTCTAACCACCTAACCCAGGGGGATCAGAGGCTCATTCAAACTGTACGATTTCCGATTTGCCAATTCTTGCACAAAAACAAACGACATCGTCAGCATCAGCTCAAGCAGCTAATGAGTTTTCATAATCCTGTAACAATCCAATTGTAAAAGTTTTATCACAATTTCTAATGTTTATAAGTGGGTGTGACTCATTCCCAACTGATTTGTCAGTGAAACTTAAAAGTTTATCATATCTATGAAGAGAGCTCTAAAGAGCTTCATTCGATGTGTATGATTTTAATGACAAACAATTATTTTAATTCAAATCAGACCGAGATAAATCAGTGATAAATACGCGATAAACATTATAAATGAAAATAACCAAAAATTGAAAACATATTTCATGGACGCAAGTGTAAAATTCCATAATACCCTGGGCGCTACTACTTCTACCACTTGGGCATTTTAAAACTAAAATTAGAAATAATCTTTTGCGTAAACCATAATATACTATTGTTCAAGAGTTTCTGGAGGATCATTCATCAGTGGTGTTTTATCACGAACTGTGAGAAATACCACTAGCTCTGATATTGTCGACCACTGCTGATATTTTGATTTGATTTGATTTAAAAAGATGAACTAAGTAAAAAAATATACATTTAGAAGTCCCCGAAAAAATCTACTCCCATTACTGCTCCTTAAAGTGAAAACATGAAATTTTACGGTTAAAATATACCTAAACTGTTGTCGCTGTGGATATGACAAAAATAAATGCTGGTCAAATCTTCGTTTTATACGTTTTAATGCAGTTGCAGTCGGAGTCTAAACTTTTTCTTTTCTTTCTGCTTGTTTTTATATTTGTTTACATGATATGATATTAGACAAAATTAAATATTGCACAAACAAAACTATTAAATTGTTTAAAAACTAAACCGATTTAAATTCCATTAAACAAATGTTTAGTTCCATAGCCAAACCGACTAGTTTCTTTTTTAATCTGTGAAAGATGACAAGCAAATCATTCTGTCATTTGTACCGGATAGCATTCAAGTTTACACTGTATTAGTAAAAAAGAAGTTCATTTATAAAGAAGTTGTAGAGTGCTTAGTAATTCTGTTAAACAAAAATAATAACAATATTTGGAAACCAAGATGAGTTCCATTGGAACCGGGGTAAAGACTAACTTAACTCATTGATTTAAAATATTTTTGGTATAACCATAAACTTGCATATAAACTTGTATGTTATAATGTACAGTTTTTTGAAAATGACTATGATAGTATCTAATATTCATAAAAAATATAGGTATAAAGTATATTCAGGGATTGAATCATCAAATTTTGCCTATTCATTATGTCAAACATTTTCAGTACGATCTGTCTGCTTCACAATTCTCTCCTGATGGTCGAGTTTTTCAAGTCGAATATGCAGCTAAAGCGGTAGAGAATTCGGGTACAGTTATTGGATTACGAGGTAAAGATGGAGTTGTGTTTGCTGTTGAAAAGTTAGTTACATCAAAGTTGTATGAACCAGGTGCAAACAAAAGAATATTTCATGTAGACGAACATGTTGGGATGGTAAGTTAATAAAAGTAGACATACTTCGCCCTATTAAATACTTTTTACAATAACTTCCTTTAGTACATAAACTTGTTCTGTACCTAAAATTAAAAAATGACATTTACTTTCATAATGGTCTAAGGAATTAAAGAAAAAACTTGTATACAAACTTGGAAAAAAAAATTATACTAATAATCCAAAGAAACTGTAAATGACATTCTTAGTCAGTCACATGAAACTATGTAAATGAAGAAACTTCTATTTCTGTAAAAAAAAACTCCATATTTTCAGGCTGTTGCTGGCTTAATTTCTGATGCAAGGCAGATTGTTGAAACTGCTCGCTCTGAAGCATCAAATTACAGATCCCAGTATGGAATGCAAGTTCCTCTCAAATATTTGAATGAGCGAGTCTCTATGTACATGCATGCCTACACATTGTACAGTGCTGTCCGTCCATATGGCTGCTCTGTGGTTATGGGCTCTTGGTCTGAGTATGATGGTCCTCAGATGTACATGCTAGATCCTAGTGGAGTTTCCTTTGTAAGTATGACAAGAAATATTTTTACCAGTAGTATGTAAATAATAATGTATAAGACATTGGCATCCACCGGCTAGCAAAGCAGTTCTGCTGAGAAGAGCAGGTGAGAAATTCTTCAGTTGCTCTTTTAAAATGTTGTTACAGTATATTACCTTAATACAATCATATCTATCCCACATATCAAGTGTGTTCCACCAGATGCTCTTGAACAGACATTAGATTTATATGATAGATTATTTTATTATTATATTTCATTATTTTATAAACCATTATTTAGTAATAATGTACTTCCTGATCAATTTTTGCCATGGCAGCTGATTTACAGGAGATAAGCCGACTGCACAAGATATATTATATTGCATAAGAGCTTGCACAGTCACATCTGTAGAGTAAACAAAGAGTGAGACAACACTTTCTTTACTCTCATAGCCCTATGGTACGGATATCAGACACAACTAGAGAGAGTTCAGGTGCAGAGGTGGTGACATTAAACTGACCTCTTGGTAATAAATCCATCAAGCGACCCCTGGATGGTGTACCGAGACAGAGTAGTAGCCAAGACCAACTTTTTATCTGCCCATTCAACACATGGATCATCTTACTTTTCAGGCAGTCAGGTGATCAGCCTGTAATGCTCTAACCCCCTAATCCTAACATAAAAATACAAAGTAATCCACCTCCATAGGATTTAAACCCATGACCTCACAATTCCTAGAGCAGGGGGCCTATACTATTAGGCCACTGAGGCAGTTGTTTAAACATAGTCACTGACACTCACCTGAACCTAGTAGAAAACAAAATTTAATGTTTAATACTATCTCTTTTTTCAGTCTTACTTTGGATGTGCAGTAGGTAAAGCAAAACAAGCTGCTAAAACTGAAATTGAGAAACTCAAGCTTGCTGACATGACAGTTAAGGAATTGGTTAAAGAAGCAGCAAGAATGTAAGTAAAGTCTTATAATTTATAATAGCACAAAATTCTGTGATGGCTTATAAATTTATGTTGATTTATTTTTAACTGATAAGTTATTAGTTCAGATTACTTAAGTTTTTCTAAGAAAATATATATTATATATATTCATATGAAATATTTTTGTGAGTATATTAGGACTACTTCGGGCTGTCATAAGTATTTTTTTTTTTA
>DWHO01005726.1:0-10131 GCA_018247575.1 Eurytides lysithous rurik | reverse complement strand
ATATATATATATATATATATATATATTATTTATAGTGGACGACACTTGATGTTAATAGTTTTTTCAAATATTAATCAAATTTAATTTATTAATTTTAGTTCTATATGGGAGATAACAATTGTTGTTGAAGTAAGTAGGAGTCGACTTTTTTTGTACTATTTGTTACGTTTACGTCTCATGTAACCTCCAATACCCATTTCGTGCAATGCTGTCCAATTCCTTGAGTTCAGCATCGCAGATTGGGTTCAATTTTCACCCGGGATTTGTATGGATTACAGATCATTGAATCTGTGCGTTTGTCCATCTGAAATTTATGTACGTAAAAGACCCTTATAACGAAATATTTCTGTCGTGCTTCCGCTACGCTATAAAAAGCGGCGAAGGTGATTGTGATTTCAACCGTTTTTACGAGAGATGTTGTGACCGTATTTTTTTCTTTCAATCTACCAGGCAGACGTCCTCTTGTTCTTTTTCTATATCTCTATATAATGATAAAGTTATAGGGATCCAAATGATCATGTACATTTATTCGGTAAAAACTTGAGAATAGCTGAATGAATTGTTTTATCTACATGGGTTCAGCACTCCTTGTGATATCTAGTGGAAACGAATGGCTAGCTAGGTCAGGTAAGACCGTAATTTGTAATCTTTGAATAAAGTAATCAATATTTCTATTGATAAAGAAAGCTTTTATTAAATATTTCAAATAAATGTACCTTGAATGGCTCAAATAGGGTGTGGTACACCTCTTCGAGCTCAGGGTCAAATTTCACCGGGCGCATTTCATACATTAAATACACGACCTGTGCCAAATTCAGGAATGCGAATCCGAAATTCCACGAAAACGCATCGGGGGAACATATCACGTGCCAAGCCCAAATGGAATATAGAATGAAACCTAAAAAAAAAACAATTTTTTATCACTTACCTATTTTTCCATCTCAACTTCAGTTAGTAAATAACACGTAGAACAGACAAATAATGCTTACCGAAAATTAATATAGTATGCATCAATAATTGGCCCTTTTTTGTACTGGGAGCGCAGTAGGAAGCTACGAAGAGCATGTTGGAGAGCTGTTATAAGGGTAAAGTAATATTTATAAGAAATTTCACATTCAACTAGAAGAGATTCTCATTAAATATTTATACCTGAAACAGTGGATGTTGAGGCACTCTCCATAATGGACACCATGGCCAGTACCATGGACCTAGAAATAAAAATACACTGTTGATTGGGTCCCAGGAGTGAAGTAGACAAAGGCCAAAGGGCCACTCTTTTCAACCCACTAAAGCACTACCGAGGAAGGGTAATATATTTAATAACGTATGTATTGGTGCAAATTGGGGTAAAGATCATACAGTTCTAGTGATTTTGACATTTGCAGTTGTATTAATTTGTTCATATTTAATTTAACATGACAAAAAAATAAAATCTACTTGCAATGTAACCGTGGTATGGTGATCGCATGCCCGCTGCTGTCGAGCATTCGGGGACATGCCACAGCAACAAACGACAATGCAGGCGTCATTTTTATAAATGTTAGCATTGTGTTTGACAAATATAAAAATGAGCTTAAAATTACTGTAACTCAAGAATGTCACTTTATCAGTTGCTATAACTATTTCAACGTTTACCTGAAGGCATTGTATAATTAACTGATCCAAAATCTTGATAAGTTCCATTTTCGCCAGGCCAAGAATAATTATATTCACTTATTCCTAAATAGTCAGTTTTGATGCCAAGCAATGCACTTTGGGGCATGTTTTATAAAACAAATATCTAAACTTATATACTTCTTAAATAATATCACATATAAAATGGAACAATCTTAGTTCGGTTCTATTTTATATCCTAATTCTACAGTGACAAAAGCATTTTTTTTTTAATTTTATATAGAGAAAGTAGCCCACTGGCCCAAAAGAAAAACTCACGAAAGTAACGGCAACTACAATACTATATTATTATATTATCTAATATCGGCGCCACAAAAATCGATACGAGCCTCATTCGCTTAGACTTGCGGAAACACTGTAACGCAGCGCAGCGCCATCTATTGAAGCATAGCTTTTTACAGATGTAAGTGTCTATGGTAAACTAACTGAGAACATTTCAGTTGCTTCATTTAGCTTATTTACGTGATAAAATCTAAAATAACAATCTTTAAACTATCGCTTTGTAGCACATCAGTACTTAAATCAGCATCCCGTAGTCAGTTTCACATCTATATTTCAGAAAAGTACATAGATTATAAAAAACAGAGCTGACAAGTCTTTTCAATAGTATCAATATATCTATCCTTATCTACGCGATAAATGTACTTGAGGTCTAGGATAGTTCTCTCTTTCTCTAATAGGCGTATAGTTTTTCTGTGTTTCCAGCTTGTCTATGAAGACGTATAAGAGGTTAGAAAAAGTCAATATATATAGACGTAGATTTAATTTGACATGTAGTCCTACTTGTCTTTGGTTTCGTGCAACCTTTTTAAAAGGTGTGAGATGAGATTGTGATTACATTTAATGGAATCCAATACAGCATTCTGCAATGAGGTAGCACCGGTTAGATAAAAATAATCACTAACATCAAAATATTATGCCTTAAGTTTTTTGTGTACTTAAAAATACATCAGGAATGCCGAACATGAGTAATTCCTCTGTTGCCAATGGTAAGTCAAAGAATTTATTTTTATAAATAAAGAAACATAAATCATAAATAAAAATCTAATAAGTGTCATGTTTTATAACATTTAAACCAATTTACAACACAACCATATTGCATGTAGTGATATAACGTAATATTGTAATAATACAATATCTATACTAGATTTTTTTAATAATATCGTTTTTTTTATTTTTGTATTATTGTCACATAAATGTTAATTATAATAAGTATACGTTTGTGTTCAATATTTTAAATAAGATTTAATCGATCTTGCTAACAGGTCTTTGCACATTGTACTTTTAATAGTATAACTCAAAATAGTTTTTTCTGCGTCATATATATTAAAAAAAAATGAAATAGTTGATAAGTTAAATATTTTACACAGTATAAGGTTGCTATTAACTTAAAAGAAAATAGGTAATTTACTTTTGTTAGTTCAATTTTATTTGCTATTAAAGTATTCATCAAGACCAATTTAAATATATTTTTTTTTCTAAAGCTGGTGACTCATATTGGAATATTTCCTAAATTTTATGTTGAAAAAAATTATCCTTTTTTTATAATTTTATTAAGAATGTATATTTGTTTATAAATTGTCAAAGTAGAGAAATAATAAGTGTCATGTTTTATAACATTTAAACCAATTTACAACACAACCATATTGCATGTAGTAAACAAACCTTTATTGACCTTTGTTAACTACTTCAATTACGTTCAAATGATTATATAATAATAATAATAATATAATAATTTGTCATATATATATCTATATATATATATATATATGACGGATTGCATTACCATCTTATTATAGAACCTGTTAAACCTATGGCAATAAGAAGTTAATATTCAAAGCATAAGGCAAGACAATGCTGTATGGAGATTATCTGTTTATTTGTATATACATATCTATAGTTTGGTTTAAGGAAAAATGAAGTTTTGCTCAACTGGGAAATCCCATTAAACTATTTTTATCAAAAACTGCCATTTTGCTTTTTTACTGAAGTTATTTGTTTTTTAATTAAGTAAAAATTGACATAATTGTTTAAATTATGTCAGTTTGCTCATTTTTACTTTGTGTTTACAATGTATAACCTAATAATATTTAAAAATACTCCCTGCCTTTGCATTTTTAACATATATCTTTATATCATCTACCTATATTAAACACCTAGCACATGTCAGTCAAATATATGTGAAATAAATCTTATCACTGGGAGGTTGATAGTGAGATTTAATCATGAGATGAGTAATGAAAATTTAATATCTTTCTTTTTTATCTAATATTTTGACTTTTATACTTTCAGATGAATATGAGGTTATTGGAGATCCCCAATTCCAAATTTTTGAAACTGCAGATGATCAAGTTTTCAAGATACATGGTTACTTGTATTCACGATGGCGTACAATTTTATTTCATTTCATTTGTTTTTCCTTATGTGGTTTGCCATATTTTATTTTACACAATTTTCCAAAATATTACAAGTGGAAATATATTAAAGCCAGTTTAAATGACGCTAACTATGTCTGTGGTGAGTTTTATTTTTGTTTATAGCATTGTAATAAGTGAGAATAGGTGTAAATGTTTATTTATATTTTAGCAACTGATGCTGATGAAGATTTTGTAATGGAACCAATCTATGAAGTTGATCTTAGTGCCTCAAATCATGGGGGCAACAAATTACGTTACTTCATTTATCAACGAAACCGTTATATTTGGCTACATGATCATGGGATGTTTATTAATGTTCAAACTCTTAATGAAAGGATGACTATAAATTTGTTGATGGAAAACCATACAGGAATTAATAAGTGGCAACAGAATGAATTGTAAGCTATAATCTGTAATTTATTAAGTGTAGTTTTATTTTAACATGTACCCGACTCTAATATTAATATTTCCCCTTTTCATTAGACATTTGTCGGTGACCAGGAATGTGAAATCTCATTTTGGTGATAAGCATAATTGAATAACAATGAACAATTAATTGATTAAATTCGGAATAGCTTTATTTTGTACTGCTATAGAACTTTATCCATTTAGTTTCTAAGTTCTTAACTTATAGTAAATTTCAGCAAAACATTAGCGGACAGCAATTTATTTTGTAATCGAAGTTTTTGACAACATCAAAACAAATTTTAAATTATTACCTTTTTTGTAATTACATATCATATGTTGTTTAAAGCATTTTTTTTCATTTCAGAATAAAGCTTTATGGAAATAATTCTGTAGATGTTGAAGTTAAAAGCTACTGGACGCTATTTATTAATGAAGTTTTTAACCCATTCTATTTATTTCAAATTTTCTCCATCGTGCTGTGGTCGCTAGATGAATATTATCAATATGCAACTTGCGTGTTCTTCTTGTCCATTGGCTCTTGTGTAATGGCGCTGTATCAAACGAAACAGGTACTTTTTAATTTATTTGTAATTGTAAGAATAATATTACTGATGTGTAAAAATGTCATGTGCATATTTATGCTCTCTGACAATAAAATTTATACCTTTAGTTATACCATAGGATTATGTTTATTAAAGTAAAAGCTACTTACATAAAAATATAGTTCGTGCGCTGTTATTTATTTTACATGTAAAGAACAGCACTAACACTATGTAAAAGTTGAAGCAGATGATGATTACTTATTATAGGATGGAGTGCATTTTTGACAACTATGGGAATAAAAGTACAATTTTGAAATACAATATATTCAGGGTTAATAAGTGTATGATTTATTATTAAGTTTGTTTGTTTTTTATAAGACATTTTGGGTCAATATATGATGCTTAAAATTTGCTTTTTATTTTTATAGTTTGTAGATGAACTATCTCTGCTATGGTCAGTACAAGTAATTATAAATAGATTATAAACATTCAGTAATAACATATAAGTTGTAGGATGTTTTCGCAGTGACCAGTGGTACAGTAGTACAGACGAAATGTGTAGCATTACCAGTAATAATACAACCAAGCAAAAATATATGTGTAGGCACTATTGTATTCTAGTTTGGATAGCCACGTTATTATAAGATTCAAACAGGTTCTGTTTGTCTCTGAGCTGTGTGTCTGTTGTTGGTATGGGCAGGCTTGTCGCTTACCATCATGCGTATGTTACGAAGCGAGCAAGTGGTCTTCTCGTGACTTTATCTTCTAATCAAAAGCGTGAAATTGGAGTATGTAAGCCTATTAAAAGTGTAAAATTGTCCCATATTTAAAAAAAAGTACTATTTTAAAATATGTTCTGTTGCACATGTAAATTACCAAGATAGAAATCGATAGATTTTCTTATCAAAAAATTTTAAATGGTTCTTGGTAGATTGATCCATCATCACTGAACATCCCATTCAGTGATGATGGATCAAAAAATCATTTTGTATTGAGTTCATTCTGCAAGTATTTTTAAACCATATATTTTGGTTAGAAGTGAATAAATTAACAACATAAATAGTAAATAATACCCAATATTCGAATAACTGTGTTTAAGCCTTATTATTTTCACAGATTTGAAATATATATTTTTTTTAAACTGAAAGTCGGTTAAGTAACAAGTATTTTCGCTTTTGATAGGATTGCAATATTAACTAGTCTAATTCATCTGCTTTGTTCACAGATGAGTCTAAGGCTGCATGAAATGGCGGGCTCCACAAGTAACCTAACCGTAACTGTGGTACGCCCGACGCGCACCGGTCGTGAGGAATGTGTGGTGACTGGTACTAGGCTGGTTCCAGGTGACGTGCTTGTGCTTCCACCAGACGGCTGCCTGATGTCATGTGACGCTATGCTACTCACAGGCAACTGCATCGTAAACGAGAGCATGCTTACAGGTGAACTAAATAGCCGCAGCTTTGAATTGTTCTGTATAATAGGTCGGGGGGAAAGTTTTTTTCTATTTTGTATGGTATATGAAATTGTAGTAAAATCTCTGTGGTTGGGATATGGATTATTAGTATTATGGAATATAAGTAGTACAAATTTGGTTCAAGATTTTAATTTCGAAGACGCACCTCACTCTGGTCGTCCTGTTAAAGATAAAGACAATACCATTACTAAGACGAAGGAGCAAAGATGGCATGTAATAATAGTTATTACGCAGCCGAACAGAGGGATTGACCATAAAACAGTTTTAACCCATTTGAAAAATGGAAATGAGTAATATGTAATAAGTATAACTCAATAAATTGTAGTAGGGATGTTTAGTCTCTTTAATAACTATCATATTAGAAAGTAAAATTTAATGTAGCTCAGTAGAGACACAATCCTTTCATTATATAATTATAAAGGATAAAAAGTTTTATTTACATGTTTTAATAATGTAAGCTGTTGTTTCCGTCGAGATTTACTTTTACGCGTTTAACATAAATGTTAACAATAAACAACAATTTTCAACATATCATTAACATATTGCTACTTATACTGGTAAAATCAAATTACATCCGTAACCTAAGTTACTGTGCTAACATAACTAATACATAACCAATAAAATTGAAAATTTCAACGATCTGCACATTAACATTTTGAAAATTCATTTTCGTCATTTGGCTGACCTTTTCTAATAAATCTTAATATTGTAGGTGAAAGCGTCCCCGTAATGAAAGGGCCTCCATGCATCACTGGTGAAAAATACTCTATTGAGACCCATAAAAGGCATACATTATTTGCGGGAACTCATGTGATCCAAACTCGTTTCTATGGCAATAACCAGGTAAAATATCATTTCTCCCAATCAATTTTGTTTGCCCAACTGCAACAGAAAGATATGTTTTTCCTGTATTAAAAGGGCTTGACAGATTCAAATGTGTATGGTTTCATTACATTATTCTCAATTGTGTGCGTGATTAGTAAAATTATTTTTAACATTGATATTTAAGATTAATCTTTGTATCAAAAAGTATTTTTTTTTAATTTGTTTTTGGAACAATAATATATTATTTTATTAAAAAGTATATAATTGTGTTATAAAATAAAAATGATTTTTTTACTGATTTGAAGTCATTGTTAACTAGGGCTAATGCAAAAAACTTTATACATTCATGAGTCACCATCATGTACTTAAGCGAGGAGACACGATTTGATATAATCCTATGACCATGATTATTGTAATTGAGATGTTGAATTTAAATACAATGTTATCTTGTTTCTTTTACATGCTTGTTATGTACTATGTACTTGGTAACAAATAAACCTTCCAGGTTTTGGCAAAAGTCGTTCGTACGGGCTTCTACACGGCTAAAGGAGAACTCATAAAAAGCATTCTGTTCCCAAAGCCATTTGTCTTCGAATTCTACAATGACGCCGTCAAATTCGTCATATTCATGTTCTGTATTGCTGCTATAGGAATGACATATTCTGTTTGGCTGTACATTATAAGAGGCGTAAGTAATTTAAAAAAAATCAATATATGATAAAATATATAGATACAAAAATATTTTTTGAAACTAATCTATAATAATATTGATAATTTCTTTGAATCGATACAAACTGGTAACATTTCAAGTATAAATATTGCTTACTTTATATAAATGGCTGCTGTTTAATATTTAGAGAACTTTGATAAATTAGTACTCACGTCTCATATCCTAAATAAGATAACAGTATATCATCGGGTTATCTATCTTTTCGCGAAGTCTATTTGTTAGTCTTCAAACGTGATAACGGTACTGTATGTCCACCAGTTAATTTTAAGTAAGAATTAAGAAAAAGGAAAGCTGATAAAAACTGCAACGATGAAGTCTAATTTGATTTTCGTCCGCCAAAATTAAAACTAATTTTTTTTTAAATCTAATAAAGGTTATTATTATAAATGCAAAAGCAAAACACATTGTTATATTTCATGTTGTGTTTATTATAATGTTAAATCGTCGTAAAAATTTTGCGTCTTTTTAACGCTTTTTGATTTTACATTTTCAACGCTTTGTTTCCAAGGACGGGATTAGATATATATTATTTTCGACAGTCCAATAGGGAAATTCAACTTTATGTTTTAAGTGTTAGTGTCGAATAATGATAATCTGATATTTTATGGGTGTCACGCTTTTGATTCGGTGGAATTATCCCTCATTTAAATTAGTTGTTTGATTTTTCCTTCCGACATCCTAACTTTTTAAATAAAGTTTGTTTTGATTTTTATGGTGTCAACGAAAATAAATAAATTTAGCATTTTTTATATTTGTGTATTGATCGGGATCATAAAACAATTTAAATACAAAAAAATAACTATCGCCTGCTTACCCTACCCTAAGGTCTTATTAAACTAAAATATTTATACGGAGTTTGTCGATTGTATTAAATAAAGGCTTCTCACATTTTAATACACGCGTTCATTGTTACGGGACATTAGTGACGCCCTGGTGTAATTTTTAATATGAATAAAAATTGGACTAAGTTTACAATAAATACGAAGTCCGTAAATTAATTTTAGTTTGTATTCATACGAGTATACATTATTATTGTAGTATTGATACAAAACATGAAGTAGTGTTAAAATTTCGTAACCCCTAAAAAAACATTTACACCAATATAATCCCTATTGGGGTAATAGTGCCAGTTTGTCGGCCTAGTCGATAAGCCAACACTGCCTTTTAATTGTAACTGATTCTTGATGGTCGTTTGTGATGAAAGTTATATTTTTACATATAGTAGCAATGGCGACAGAGTTGAGCAAAAATTATCAAGTTGAGTCTCTAACAACTTGAGCACCAACTTCCGTACTCTTACTTCTAGTATTTTTTTCTTCTTTAACAGCTTCTGTGACAGGTTGACGATATCATTTTTGATTATGGAGACTGTAATTGTTTTTAATTTTAGGAATACCTTAAGAGAAGAAAAACTGGTTTAAAATAAAAAAGTGGTTAACGCCTTATTTGATTGTTCATATGTTGAAACGTCTGAAGGGCAAAAACCTTTTCCCCCTATTCAGAGCTCCCCGGTCACGATAATCCTTCGCACCCTGGACATCATAACGATCGTGGTGCCGCCGGCCCTGCCAGCCGCCATGACGGCCGGCATCGTGTACAGTCAGCAGCGGCTGCGCGCAAACAAGATACTCTGCGTGTCTCCTGCGCGTATCATTATCTGTGGAAAGCTTCAAGTCATGTGCTTTGACAAGGTATTTTTTTTAAATTTGGTGACGGGACGAGCAAGTCGGATGCCTGATGATAAGCGAAACTCGTCAATAACGGCGACACTGCCAGTAAGAGCCATAAATTGCTTGAATATATCATTAGATCATACCCTGCTCTTGTAAATCGGGGTCATAAGCCGGTGATACAATCTCTATACTTAACAATTGCTGTGTTAGCCCTTTTAACCAGCATACAGGTTTGTTTGCACATTTCTGATAAAAATGTTCATGCAAAGCAAGATAACTGTGCTAGCTAAACAAATTATAATATAGGGTGAGCCAAAAATTTTTGCAAATAGCAACACTTGATTTCTCCAAAACCGTGAGAGCAAGGTGCGCGCGGGTGGCGGGGAAT
>DWHO01005725.1:0-10133 GCA_018247575.1 Eurytides lysithous rurik | reverse complement strand
ATGAAGATAGCACCTAGGACCATGTCGCGTATTATAAAAGATGGCTTAGGACTTGTAGCCTATAAGAAATGCACTGGCCCTTTCTTAACTGATAATTTAAAAAATAATAGGGTGGTAAAATTAAAACTACTACTACGCAAAGGGAGGTCATAGAACATTTTTGTTTACGGATGAAAAAATGGTTACAATTGAGCAATATTTAAACAAACAAAATGACCGTATTTATGCTGAAAGCACTAAAGAAGCTTCCCAATTAGTCAACGGATTACAACGTGGGCATTATCCGACTTCAACGATTATTTGTTGGGGTGTTAGCTATGAAGAAATGACTGAGCCATATTTTTGTGAAAACGGTATCAAAACATCGACACAAGTGTATCAAGATACCATTCTTGAGAAGATAGTTAAGCCCCTTAACAACGCCATGTTCAATATCCAAGAATAGTCCTTTCAGCAAGACTCAGCACCGGGTCATAAATCTCGATCCACCCAATCTTGATTAGAAACGAACGTTCCGGGCTTCATCAGAGCTGAAGACTAGCCGTCATCTTTTCCTGATTTTAATGCACTGGATTATGATTTATAGGCAGTTTTATAAAGTAAGACTTGCTCTGAACACCACAATAATTTGGAATCCCTAAAACAATTCATACAATTGGCAGTGAAAAATTTTCCCAAAGAAAAAGTGCGTGCTGCTATTGATAACTGGCCTCAACGTTTAAAGGACTGTATTGCAGCCACTTCGAACAAGCTTTATATATTTTTAATGGTTTTATATTAATATATTAAACTTGTTACTTTAATTTAACAATAAATGTTTATATTTATTACTAAACATCTTTAATAATAAATGTTATTTACGATTAAAAAAAATGTTGTTTTTCTTTATAACAATATTTATGGCAAGACTAAGTACATACATATACATATATTATGTACGGTGGCATGCAGTACTTTCAATGGAAAGGCTTAAAAATCCTGCTCTTCTCTGTGCTTCGCTCGTCACCTAGGTATGTAGGAGATTTTAAAAAGCGGCTTCCCCTGTTTGATAGATATCTTGTGCCGTAAGAGATTCTTATACACATAAATTTAACGCGAATAAATGCTTTTATCCAGGACAACAGTCCGTAGTTCTTACAATAATGTTCCCTGGGTGAGAATCGAACTCGCAACCCGCGACGCCAGAGCCCATAGCTTAGCTACTGCGCTCAATGGGTACTCAAAGTATAATAACTGCTTGGAGGTAAAATAATTGCTCATAGTATTAAAGTTACTAAACTAGACTAGAGGGCTTCTGTTAGTTAAACTAATGTATCAGTAGTGTAGCGTTTCGTCCGCTGAGTGAGGAAGCCGGCGGCCCATCCCTTTCCCTCTTTTTTTTCCTTTTTCCCTTCCTCTTTTACCCCTTCTCAACCACTTCCTCCATCCTCTCCCGTTTCAGCTGCCTATCTCCTCCTCTATCCCTCTCAATTCTCCTCCCTTACTCTTTCAAACCTTCTCTCTTTTAAGCCTGGCGAAGCATTTGCAAATTCTGCAGTGCCGCAAATGTCCTTGTGTGATGGTGGTCACTTACCATCGGGTGACTCACTTGCTCGTTTGTCAGCCTAATCTATAAAATAATCCATTTCTTAGTTCATAAATTGTTTAAGAAATACTGACAAAAAATTCTTACAAACTGACTTCGTTTTAAACGAAAAAGATAAAATAATAATTTATATAAAAAATAGAATGCAATACATTGTACTAATTTAGTTTACGCAATAAGTAGTAGGTATAAGAGCATTATTAACAAAGCTTATGACAATTTTCGTGTGTAAGAAGGTTGTAGCACCCATTGAGTTTTACGACATTTTCGACTGTGTCGGGCGATAAGGATGGCTTTATTGAACCTTTGGGAAGACGAGGGGATGTAAGATAGTTTTGTTATTACCAAAACGGTTACGGCCTTAGGTATCAATTCTGACTTATATATTAAGGGTATAAGGAAATCACTGAACGATAATTTTGAATTGTAAAAAATTACAAAAGACTTTTTTTTTAACGTTAATATCTTTAATTAGTAAACACAGCACGTATCTCTATGATTGTATCAACTATTTTTGAGTTTAATTTCCCCCAAAATACATGTAGTTAATTAAAAGTAAATCAATCGTGAATTACTTCGGGATTGATGAATGATTTTAAAATTTTATCTCTGCTGTGCAGTTGAACATTTATGGGCGTAACTTCGCGAGCCGTAGGTTCGATTTCAATTAAGGCAAGTATTCCTATGATGTACAGATGTATCGGTTAAACTACTCTAAGATCGTGATAATGTTAATTTGTTAACATGAAATTTCTAAATGTCGTCATCATCAAAACCCAAGATAATGCTGTCGTATTGGAATAAAATAAAGTAGTAAGTTGTCTGACCAACTGTGGGTACTCTGGCAATTTACTTTTAGTCTGATTATTTAAATCGAACAATAGAATGGATTCTTATACATATTTTATGCCATATATGAACCTTAATTGGGCACACGGCTGACCAAAAAGAATTTGAGAAACGAAATTGGTATCGCTATTTCTATCTATACGTGAGCTCGCCTTTCGCAGTTGTAGCTCTAATAAATAATTAGATTCGTCTGAATTCAGCGCCGACTCTCCGCTCATCGGTTACCCTTCCAGTTCCTGTTGTTTTCGGGAGTAATTTAATTATTGCTTTGAAGCGACATTTGTATTTGTTTTCAGAAATGTTTATTCTATTTTATATAACTAAGAATTGTTTCACATAAGTGAAAAGAATTAACACCTGACTCGTCAATAATATTCATCAGTAATAATATTCGTCAATATAATTTAAGTTTTCAGTTTAATGAAGAAAAATTAGACTCAGCTTATTCGATTTCATTGTGTCATACTTATATGGAGAAACAACGAAGCATACAAATATATACCTACGACACAAATAAATGAATGAAACCTTATCGAGAGGAAAAGTAAGAAACGACGTGCGCCTCCATACTATCCATAACAGTCAAGAACTCGTCAAATCCCATTACAGTCACGAAAACAAATTTGCCAGGTGTGAACATTATTAGATCAATAACGAACTGGGATTGACATTTACGGTGGTAGAGCCACGCAGCTGTTCCCGCTGCTAAATGGGCCGGCTTGAACCGGATACCACGTACCACCTCAAAGGAAATCGGCGTAAAGTGGAAATATTTTTGCTTCCGAGTTTCGTCCAGTGAGTGAGGTGGCCGGCGGCCGAACCCCTTCCGTCCCTTCCCACCCTACCCTCCTCCCCTAATCCCTCCCTCTTACTCCTCATCCCTCCCTCTTTCAGAAATTTCCCCCTTAAAGGCTGGGAAGGCATTTGCAAGTTCTGTTGCAAAATGTCCATGGGCGGCATACTTGAATAAGGCTGCAGTTGATAAAAAACCGTAAAAATATTGGCTTAAAAAAATAACTTACATTTTTGTATCTCTCGCGGACGTCTCTCTACATTAGTATTTCTCCAACTCTGATATGTATACGCAGTTCGATTTACAAGCTCTGTAATAACATTAAACGGTCGAAACCATATGTTTGATATCTAAAAGGTTTTTGGATGCCTAAGATAGTGTAAAATATTATTTCAATGACACCTAATAATATAATATACTACTATAATTTAATTTATATACTTAATTATGTTTTATCTCAATTGGTTTGGTTATAGGTTGGATATTTTATAAATATTTATAATATCCCAAATTAATTTATTGAAAGGACAGCTTTAAACAAATCTAATAATATTCAAAAAAAGCATTTTAACTTGAATTTAGGACATCCCTGGTGTATCTTCAAAGTTCAAGGACCAATAATTGCATACTATAAATTAATTAACGTCCTCCCGACCGATTCCGGCCACGGCGGCCAATTTACATGATAACAGCCAAGTGCGCAGGATATATTATAATGCTCAAGTTTAAGTTTCCGTAGACACAGGTGGACTCACTCCTCCTTTACTTTCATAACCCGATATGACGGATAACTAATACGACCGGAGAGAGTTCAGACGCAGAGGCGGTGACATTAAAACCGACCTCTTAATAACGACATCTCCAAGCCACTGCTAGATGGCGTCGATAAGAAGCCGGGACCGACTTTTACATGTCCATCCGACGCATGGATCATCTTACTTTTCAGGCAATCGGGTGATCAGACCGTAATGGCCTAACCAAACTATGAACAACAACACTACGTCGATGCCCTCCGCAATATTGAAACCCACGACCTCCGATTTGTAAAGCGCGGGCATATAACCCTGGTCCTGGAAGCAATTAGTTGCATACTATAGGACAGTTATAACGCACCAGTGGATAATTTGCTCTCCAGAATCATTATCGCGAAGCATAAAAACATGATACTTCAACCTCACACAGCTCGTTAAGACCGCGTGAAATGGGAAGGTCGAGATAGGAACTTAGTGGGGATTAAGCAATTTAGGTTACGGGCGGTGCGCTCGCGTATTTATTAAAAGACGTATCTCGGTAAATTAACAAGCACTAACTTCGGGTGCTCTAGTTAACAACTTTCGTAAGTCTCTTTTACGATTTAAACGCGTACTTAGAGTCACCGATATAAATTCAACTATTTTTTCCCCAGATGTTGTCGTATTTCGATAACGTCATAAGCATCAGAAACAAAAAGATTCCAATACCACTGAAATATGTAATAAAATATTAATAATTGTCTAAAACTGATGTTCAATGATGATGGTAACCTATATGTAGTTTTTTTAAAATTATTTATAATTATTTTAAACTATTAGTTATTTAGATCAATTTAAACTTGTTGTCTAATTCGTTGCCGGTATTAACAGCCCCAAACAAAAAAGGTTGAAAAATTCGAGCTAACATCAGATTTATCGCATACGTAAAACTGATCTGGAAGTTTCGGATCAATATTAATTCATCGAAATGTGTGACGTCCACTTAGGGGCGGACATCTATTTTTACGGTCGTAGAGCCACGCAGCCGTTCCCGGTGCTGAATGGGCCGGCTCGAACCGGACAAGTAACACGACCTCACAAAAAATCGGCGTAAAATGAAAGTGTTTTTGCTTTCGAGTTTCGTCCGGTGAAGAAGGTGGCCGGTGGCCCATCCCCCCTACCCCTCCCTTCCTCTCCTCTACCCCTCCCTTCCTCGCCCTCTCCTCCTCCTCCCACCTCTACCAACACTCACTCCTACTCCCTCCCTCTGTCAAAAATACCCCTACCCCCTTAAAGGCTGGCAACGCATATGCAAATATCCATGGGCGGCGGTGATTGCTTACCATCAGGTGACCCGCTTGCTCGTTTGTCAGCCTAATCCATTAAAAAAAAATCGAGTTTTTCATCGACGACGTCCTGAAAAGTCAATTTCCTCGCTCCCCTCACATCCACGCTTAATAAAGCTCTGATAGGGCGTAATCTGAATTGCTAATGATATTTTTTTTTAATCACTCCACTTCGCCTCGTATTAGACGGCCGTTGTTTAAAGACTCTTTACCTTGTAGAAGCTGCTCGGATGATGGACAACTTTTCTCATTTTACAGCAGGAGTGACGCTACTAAGTTCTGACTGAACTTTTTTTATCGATTTTTTAATCTTTCCCCGTCAATCTTTTTCAGGGAGCATGCATGAAAACCATTAGGCTTTCATTACATATGTCGTGCAAAGGACGAAACAATGGAAACCGATTTAACAGACAGGATAGCATTTAAAGCAAATTGCTAGGTACACGCGACAAAACGTCGTGTAGTATTGATATGAGAATAATTATAAAAGCTTTCAACCTAATAATGTATATATTGATGTTCATATTGTCGTCACTCATGATAAAAATAGTACTATGAAATATTTTAAAGTTTTGAAAAAATATTTATAATGTTTGCTACTGATAAAATGAAAGAATATGTTATTTATTCATTATATTTATTTTGGTGGTAGAGCCAGGCAGCTGTACCCGCTGCTGAGTGGGCCAGTTCGAACCGGATAAATACCTCACAAAAAATCGGCGTAAAGTGGAATGTTTTGCTTCTGCGTTTCGCAGGTGAGTGAGGTGGCCGGTGGCCCAACCCCCTACCTTTCCTTCCTCCTTCTCTCACTCCCCGCGCTACCTCTTCCTCCATCCCCAAGGGGTCCCCCTATTGATCCTTTCCTCCACTTCCCTCCCCTCCCGCTACTTCTCTCCCCCCCTTTCAAAAACTGCCCTCCGTAAAGGCTGGCAACGCATTTGCTAGTTCTGTAATGCTGCAGGTGTCCATGGGCGGCGGTGATCACTTGCCACCAGGTGAGTCGCTTGCTCGTTTGTCAGCGTAAGATTAAAAGATAAGAAAGTTGGAGTTATGATAGTTACTGGTTCGAGCCAAATTTTTCGGTAGCAGCGCAAACTGCTGCATGGTTCCACCACCATCATTTTGTCGACCTGTCTGTGTTTTCATTTAGTCTTATCTTTTTTTTTTGTGGTAGGCTGACAAACGAGCAAGCGGTCCACCTGATGGTAAGCGATTACCGCCGCCCATGGACATTTGCAATATTACTGAACTTGCAAATGCGTAGCCAGTCTTTAAAGGGGTAAATTTTAGAGAGGGAGGGAGGATGATCGAGGGAGTATGATCGAGAGATTATCTCATTAAATAATTTGAAAACTGGTTGTGAAATGACAATCCAAATTACAGAAACATAACAAACTAAGAGACAAAAAATAAAAAAGTATTAGAATTTTCTTTCAATTCAACTTTTGGCCCGTCTGTGCACAAAATATTTAAAGTTTCAAAAATGTCCAGAATAAGTAGATTATCAAAGTGTTTGCTTTTATATAACTCAGAAAAATCTATTGTGTGCTTTTAACGTCCAAGATAAAATGAATAACGAAACAGAACTCCATTCTTTAATGTCAAATGGGATAAGTTTCTTTCGAGTAAATTATACAACGTGATAAGGGTGAGCTAGAAATGTAAATTGTTCTCGTTATTGTTAAGAGTTTATGGAGTTTTTAGAATGTCGAACAATAGATTCTTTGTACAAAGTTAGAAAAAAAAAACTTCTCGCTTCGCTTGTAATTTCCAAGAAAAATCATTATGCATGAGGTTTTTTGATGAATTAAAATTTTCCAAATTGAATATCTACGGTTTTCGTGATCATCATCATCATCAATGAAAACCGTTTGCGTTACTAAGCTATTGGCTTCGGCGTCGTAGGTCGTGGGTTCGATTCCCACCCGCGGCAAAGATTTGTACGAACTACAAATATTTGTTTCGGATCTAGGCGTTTGTCCGCGTAGAATTTATGTATGTAAAACGCCCTTATAGCACAAGACATATCTATAATAGGGGCAGCGCTTTTTTAATAAGAGATCAAATCGCATACCATTTTTTGTGTCTGAAGGTGTATTTCTTTAGTAAATTCGTGCATACCGGTCAGCGTGTCAGTACCGTCGAGTTCACTCGTCACACTCCTTCATTGGACGTATCAAAAATCGTTTAAACGCCATTACGGATGATTCGCGTGCCGCGCCGTCCGGTATGAATAAACAAGTGGTTCGAGCTAAGGCCCCGTCACACGTGCGGCCGAGACATAAAACGCGGACGTGAGCGGCGGTAATTGCTGCAAACGATCGCGTGATTGCGAAACGGTGTGCGCGATTGTACACACTGGCGACACTCGGGGAAACGTTTCGGGCGTTCATCCGACGAGTTGAAGCGAAACAACGAAGTCGTAGTTCCTACCGAGTCAAAAGTGCGTTTTTATATGTTTTATTGTGATAAAACTCAATCATTCATATGGATTAGTCTCGATTTTTTGTGTTTTAATGATGATTAGTTGGAAAGGGTCGAAGTTTGATCTTGAATTTTCGTTCACACTTTTTTATGGAGTAGGCGGGCAAGCGAACAAACGGCTCTGCTGATGAAAATCAATCCACTGCCCATGGACATTCGTATCGTCAAACGCTTTTAAATGCGTTGCCCGCCTTCAAGGTGGGAATTTTTGGATGGAGAAGGGAGGAAAACAAGGTGGGAATTTTTGGAAAGAAAAGGGAGTAGGTGTGAGGGGGTGAGCCGATAGAGAGGGATGAGGGAGGAGAGAGGATGGTGGGAAAGCAGAGTCAGGAAGGGAGGGGAAGGAGAGGGATGGGTTACCGGCCACCTCACTCACCGGATGAAAAGCGGAAGCACAAACACTTCCACTACGCCGGTTTTCCGTGAGGTCTTGCAACTTATCTGGTTCGAGCTGGCCCATTCAGCAGCATCGGAAATTGCTGCGTGACTCTACCTCCGATACATTGTCGTAGTTATTGGATTTGTTTGAAATTCAAGCATTTTGATTTTTTAAGGTATTCGCGATACTAGAATTTTGCACACTTGATAATCAGCCACATATTTACCCACAATAATTAAAACCTGCTTGACCACTACTGCAATCATCGTTCAATATGTGAGATGGTTTATGTATATGCATAGTAAATACGCCAATTCCATATGACAGTGCTTGTGCTTGTACGATGCTTGGCAGTAATTAATAATAAAGTGACACTATCATGGGTGAACCCTGTAGAAGAGTTACCAATTTAAAAAACTTGTGATTGGCAAGAATTGAAATTTATTTTCCTGTTATAATGTTGATATACACTAAAATACAAGGTTTTGTCTGTGTCCCCTTGTCCAAATAGACACTGTATAGTCTATCGCAGATAATAGACACAGTAGTCATAGTAGTCTATTAGTTAAAAAGATATATAGCTATTTCTTAAGTATGTGACGTCCACCAAACCACATTGGAGTCACGTGGCGGTTTATGCCCTTATACCCTCTGTACAGGAGAGGCCTGTGACCAACATTGGGACGTAAAAAGGCCGTTACTTACTTATCTATCAGAGCGTAGATAATATCGTATGTTGATTCAGTTCTTATCACCGCGTATTTTTGTTACAATATATCGACGTCATCTTGAATACTTTATAGAATATTCCAAGTGATATCACCGTTTTATACTACAGCCACATACGTCGCATTGTTTGCGTGTGGGGTATTCGGATAATCGGCGGGCAAATATTTGACCTACAATCCCATTCGAAGCTATTCGAGCCCGGCGGTTCACCGAGATCCCTTTCAATGGAGAAATCGCTGAAATGTCGCCCGCGTTCATCGCAAACTCTCCTATAAAGGAGCCTGTGACCGGTATTTGTATAAGCTAATATTTAGGTAAATAAACCAATGTTTATCCACGTAGATATTTGGGTTAGATTGAAAACAATTAAATATAACTACTTCAATATTAACCGCGGGCAACAAGTTATTGACATTTTTAATATACAAACGAAAGCCATGATAGATAAAGATTTAGCAATTGTTAGAAGTGACATAATCACTTAAACGTCCGTAGATACTGTAGTACCACAATTTTTAAAAAATTGAAAATGTAAACAAATATTTTCGTTTTGATTCGTTTTATATATGCTGACGTAAACAAGGGTATTTTTTTATTTTGAAATTGTACTTGTAGTTTACACTTATTTTTTACAAATGTTTTTATCAAAGAACGTTATGCAGTTTTTAGGCACAATACATGTCGTTCTCTGTAATGAATTCCGGACGTTCGAGTGGATAAAGTAACAGCCTGTATATGTCCCACTGCTGGGCTTCAGCCCCTATATAGAGGGTTCAAGGTCACAAGCCCGACAAGCGGCTCCACTGGTGATTGGCAGACTTCACATATTATTATTTTTTTTGTTTCCTAAATATGCCGGTTTTCTCCCGATGTTTTCCTTCACAATGGAGCACGTGGTAAACCAGCACTTCAAATTTTTGATTATAAATTAACAAATTCATTGGTGCCGGCACCGGGATTTTGACTCACGTTGCTCGAGTATGTTGAATTAAAGCGAGCACCCGGACACGGAACTACCACGGCTTCCAAAGCAGAAGTTACATACTCCTTACTTATTACACTCTATAAATTCTTCTCTCCAGTGACAAAAATATCTTCAAATCAAATCAAATCAAAATATTTTTATTCAAATAGGCCTTTACAAGTACTCATGAATCGTAATTTTTACATCTCAGTTCGTGAGGAAGCTACCACCGGCTCGGAATGCAGTTCTGCTGAGAAGAGCCGGCGAGAAACT
>DWHO01005724.1:0-10135 GCA_018247575.1 Eurytides lysithous rurik | reverse complement strand
GTGCCTATGGTACATTGTCGATGATATTTCTACAATAGATTTATTTTTATCAGATAGGACTATTTTTTTTACCTCATTAGTAACTTCCTACGTTTGCAATACAATACGATTGGGTATTCGCAAGTATGTTTAACGTAGGAATGAGAATTTTTAATTGCATAGTGATTTAAGGATTAAATATTTTATGTAACTATATTCAGATAGATTTTATCCTCCTAGGATTGCTTTTTTTTGAGATAAAATGACATGTACGGAGACAAAGATAATCAAGTTGTTTATTCATAACCACTTCGTGTTATTTTGTGAATGTGTCGTCAGTGAAAACATCTTCAAACCTCCGTTTTCTCACAATTTCTCGAGCCATGTTTGCATCATGACATAACATGTTGAATTGAAACGTGTTGGACATAATCCTAGGGGAAAAACATGTTTTAAAACTATTGCCATATTGAAATATTGTCTTACTGTATGTCGACCAGTCTTATAAAAGTAAAAAACCATCTATTTCTCACATAGGACAATCTCTGAACACCACTTCAATATTCCGTCCCCTCATAAATGACATTTAAATATTACGGCCTCGCGGACTTGGCACCAACGTCTCAGGTCTATCCAACTTTGCGGCTCTAAACTGATAACAACTCGAATGAAACACTTTTGGCCAACTTCTGTTATGTCTTATCGGTGGAAGAATTCGCCCCCTCTGAAATATCGTCGAATTTTTGACATCTTCAAACATTGCTTTATGAAAATGTCTTTATTAGTTAAACGCTTATTGGAAATGTTTATGTAAAGACGGTGGACGGTAAAAAAAGTGAGAGCCTAAAGTGGATTGCTAAAAAAGGTTGCACGTTTTAACATTGAGGATTGTTTGGGACACAAATGATGCCGTTATTGAAGTCCGAAGAGTGCTAAGGGAGATTTCTAAATAATGTTTACATTTATCTCTTAATTCCGTGGAAATAGAATTGAAAGGATTTAAAATGACACAGGAGACTGCTACGTTTACATTTTATGTATTATTACAACACTTACAACACCAATATAATAATTTACAACACCAAAAATCGAATAATTATTGCTGGACTTATAAAGATTATATCTAATTTTCTTCCCTTACCCCACATTTTAGCCGTTTTACTTTTATGCAGATTTGTTTATGGCATCATTTGTATGCTTATTAATTATGTAACATTACATACACGCGTATGTTTAACAATGATTCTTTCTGTTGACGTCACAATCACAAATACACTTGCGAAATCTAAGTTCTAATCGGATTGTTAGTAATTAAACCCATGCTTAACCTCTGTTAGCTCCGTGCACGATGTTATAAGGCATTACTTAAAATATTAAGGATTTCGCTTGGGTTGCTGCGACCCTCCTGGGAATAATTAATGTTATACGATGAATATTAGCTTTTCAATTAGCTGTCTTTTAGTGCCTTAATACGGCTCTCCGGTTTCTTGGGCGGCGATGTGTGTACGGGGAGGGGGGATTAATTCTTTGCCCACAGCCCGATGTACATGTAAGACGATAGTTAATTAAATCCTCACCCGTGAGATTTATACCGCGGGTCGTGCAGCCTGCTAAGCGCTGCCTATAAAACATTATTAGGTAGCGTTGGAGGGCCTCTTCATGGTACTTCTGTGCCTTTGGAATATTGTATTCATATGTGGAGTGCGCGAGCACTCTTGAGTTATAAGGGCCGGTAACGGTTGTTTTTATTAAATATAATGCCTTGTTCTTCTGCCTTTTTGTTTTACTTGCCTTTTGCGATTTTTTTTGCAATACATGCGCCCTAGTTGGCAACCATAGATTTTTTAAGATTGCTGACGACCGGACTTCAAACTCACGCTGCAGATACTGCTAAAAATACACGATGACTTATCTATTGCCAACTATATGAAGCTTGTCTCAATAAATGACACGTTTTTAAATATCTTTCCTTAATACTCCTATGAAGAGTGGCGGTACTACCATAAAATCCTAAAAGCCCGGCTTGCCTTTGCTTGTAGGGCAAGCCGCGCTTTTGGGTATGGTAGTACCGCCACTGCCTATGGTATAGTATAGACAATACCGTATCACTTAGCCTTTATAAATATACATACAGGATTGGGCTTGGATATATGATAATGATATAGCTAAATGGCTTTCATGACACGATAAAGTGATCAGGCTGTTTATGCTCTTCTTTAGATAGCAGACTTCCTTACAACAAAAGAGCGGTGTTTCCATGCTTCCGCAAAGACCGTTCTTTGTTCCTCAACTAACTTACATAACGAAGTCACGCTACCAACAGAGACAATGGACACTCGGGTGATTTTAAATTTTATTAGATCACGCGCTACGCGTACGAATTGGAAGGCGGCTGCCAAATTGTTTTATTGGGACTGCATCGATTTCATTCGGATGTTAGCCGACGTAGGTAAAGTCTACACGTATGATTCCAAGACTCATTTTGTTCGGAAATATTTTCTGTACTTTGTTAGGACTAGTATTGACTTTACCTATGAGTTTTTAGTTTTTAATTTATCATTATTATTTTTAACTTCTTCATCGTACGTAGATTGTGTGGGTTGTGCACTGAATTGTTTGTATTTAGCGTTTCTAGAACCTGATTTGTAAACAGCAGAACAAATGATTGGTATTTCATAAGGAATTGAAAAAGCATATAAATATAGGTATAGAATAGAAAACAATCCTTTCAATCAATCAAGCCTTTTTTACTGATTGGGGTGAGACAGTTGTAATCCAACTAAAATTTAAACAGTAAACGGAAAACTGTAAATCCTTTTTTTTAAATTTCTTTGCAATTACTGATATTTTTAATACTTTATATCAAGGTAAGCTACAACCACAAATCCGACTGAGATGTAAGACGTCTGAATGTTATAGTTAGCCCAAGCAACCGTTGATTATTATTAATTTATTTATTTTTATTATACTGTGGTTCAGCATCGTTTCTTTTTTAAATATATAATATAACTCAAAACTTAAATTATTCTTACTTTTAAGGTAACTTAAATAAAGCTAACTTGTAACAAACATTTAAGGCAAACACACCATGAAAAATAACACGCAAATGCAAAACGTAAATACAATAAACATACAATAATAATAATTATATGTAATAATAATAGTATATAATAATAATAATAATGATGATATACACATAATAAGAAAATATAATAAATGTGTAGCAATTTACCCAAATATATGATATACCTTCTGAGTGACACGATTTAGTATCAATCTAATCCGATTGATGATTTTTGATGACCCGTTTGGCGCAGTTGCTAAGTTATTGGCTTCGGCGCAGGTCGTGGGTTCGATTCCCACCCGGGACAAATATTTGTACGAACTACAGATGATTCAAAGTCAAAGTCAAAATTCTTTATTCAAAATTGGATTGGTTTACAATCGCTTTTTGACGTCTAATGATTCTACCATATTGTTCCGGATCTGGGCGATTGTCCGTGTAATATTAATGTACGTAAAAAACCCTTATAACACAAGATATTTCCATCTTACAATAAGGGCAGCGTTTTTTATCAAAAACTGAAGCAAATCAAAAATGAAAAGCAAAGCAGATTAAATACTTTGTAGGGAACAGAGTCTGGACTTATAGTATACATTTGAGTATGTGACACCTGCGTCTGCAATTAATTCGTAGTGCTAAATGCAATTCAATTGAATTGCTATTTCTTTTTAACAGTTTTACTAGACAAAAATACACAACAGTTACGTCAATAAATCTTTCAGCTAATTTAGATGTAAAATAACGAAGAGTTTCAAATGACAATATAAGTATACCACGACTGCTACATTTCACCACTGTGAAAGGATCACAATGTCAATATGTACTTTACAATCGCCTTAGGAACATAAAGATTGTGTCAAAATTTTCCACGAGGTCACGCTTGACATGTGGAGCTATGCAGCGGGCGTCTTCGTACTTCAGCTATCAGCAATTTCAAACGTTTGTTCGAGTTTGCCATTTACCGATTTACGCACGATTGGTAAGCCATAAAGCGATGGAAGTCAGGGGAAGGGGGGTGGTAAAATGACGTCATCTGTATAAACCTGCAGCGCTCGAGCACTCGTAACTTATCGAAAATTGCTCCGGAAGCTTCGCTATCTCCCTCACTCGCCCCTAAAATCGCTTCGCAAGGTTTTTCTTATCCCTTTCATCCCCCATTATCCGAATCTCTTTGTTTTCGCGTAAACGCTTACAGGTCGTAATCTCTAATTCGCGTTCGATTATTTAAAAATGTAATAGCGTTAGCGTTTCTCGCGTTTACGTAATGCCGATTTATTTTTTTTCTTTACCATCTACATCAATATTCTGGGTATTCGCTGACTTTGAGCTTTCTGTTCGTGTACAATTCAATCCGGAATGCAAACATTTGGATTCGAACTGATCGTATTTATATAGGGCAATTTTGCTTTCACAGAAGATAAAAAAAAAGTTTTCGGATCTAATTACCTTGAGATATAAACAATTATCAATATCTTCTATTTTTAGGATATTTAGATAAGTGCGATTAGATTTAGATCAGATCCGCACCACACTCGAAACCACGGTCTGCGATGCTCTACACTTGGCGGCAGATAGAAATGAATGGCGACGAAAGCTCCACAACAAACCGTCCTCTTGAGGTGGTCACGACCCTCAACATTGGGGAAACCGTCGCGAAGAGAATATATATTACACATGAACATTCGAAGTAAACTTCGCCCGAAATAGAACAAGTAGTCACCTACATTCTCATTTACACTCGGAATGAAACAGAATTCCATTTTAGCCATAGCTCACCTTAGAAGGTGAGCTATTGCGTGACCGGCAATCGTTCTGTTATCGCGCAATTGCCTCTACCAAGCCGTCTTATAGTACACCCGGCCACATCATTACCTATCTCGCTTCACTTTTATATAAACTAATATCGCTTTTACCCCATCGCAATACCAACTGTTTTCCTCTAAGAATTTTATAGCGATTGTAGCCGCCTGTTTTGCCCTGTTCCATACTGACACCTTTATCTGTAATCGCTCTTTGGCTATTAGTTACTGTTTATTGTGATTAAGTTTTCAAGAAATCAAGCAGGTGTCGACGCTTGTACCTCGAGTATTATTAATAGATAGAGAAAGTAGCTTTTTACCTTAATACATTTCTTAAGCTTTCTATATTTGCGATCAAAGTAACTTACATAATCGTCATACATCGATGTCATGTCCAGATCAAAACATTGGTTGCCATTGAGTAGAGTAACAGAATTTTTCCCGGCCTTTACAAGTACATTGTGTGATATGTCTTAAAATTAAAGTGATGATAAAAGAAAAACAATCAAACTATCATCAGTAAGGGTACGAGTGTGTACGTACGAGTAGGTGAATATGGCTTGCATATCTTGGAATAATATTATTCAAAGGCCATTGCCACCAGTATGTTCCGTACCGTCTCATGTATTATTAATAAATCACGGAGGAGATTATCATTAATGTATTATGCGTTAGTGGAGAATTGTGCACTCACTTGTGGTAGTGGCTGGCCTGTATTCATGTTATGTCTACATAATTAAATCTATACCACGCTTAAGTACATTGCAAGGCTCCATTTACACAAAACCTCTGAAGGAAAAGGTTAAGAAATACTGCTACTGCAGTTTACCCGACCTTCGCATAATTTGAGAAGGTTTTGTTTCACAGTCTTTCTCTAGAGAGATATCGAGAGTGGGAGAGAGAGAGTAAAGAAAGAAAAGGAGATGTTCAATCAGTATTCTGTGATTATTTACACTCAAAAAAAATCTTCAGTTTTTTTCGTAACATCGTTGACAAGTTTTTTAAGGTTTTGTTTGCGGGAAAACTGTAGGAGAACCTTGGACTGCTTGCAGGAAATCGTACGTGTCCCCTGGCCCGTCTATGTGCATTCAACAGGGCGTAGCTTGGACTTCTGCGTTTTCCAGCCCTGGCGTTCAACCAAAACTTCTGCGGTGACAACCCCGAGGGTGAAGCCACTTTATAACCACTTTGCAATCGCGACGGGCCACCTAGCGCCCTTAATAAGGCAGCGGAGAGATATAGCCGGGCTCCCGTAACTCGGGCGGAATACGAATTATGTGAGAAGCGTTCCAATGGACACGGAGTTACTGCGGACGGTTTTTATATCGAGCGCATTTCGTCGAGCGAGCGAACGCACTGATAGCAGCAGCAGTGGATTCGAGTCGAAGTTCGAGAACTTTCTGTTAGGTTACACGTTTAGTCACTGTATAATTCGCATACGTGTTCGACGTTTGCGAATAATATCTTCCATATGACTGGCCCGTTGGTGTAGTGGTTAGTGCTTTTGACTGTCAAATAATTTATGCGATGAGCATAGGTACTCGTTCTGTCTCTGGGTGTAAATTATCTATATAAGTATATATTTAAAAATATATAAGTATAGTATATATATATACACAGGCTGTGCCTAGTTTGGGTTGGGTTCAGATGGCAATGTGTGAGATGTTCATGATATTATTATTATTACAGCTGTTATCTTTTGACTTAGCCAACATTTCCACAAGTTCGGTGCCAGGTGAATAAAGCCGCATATTCTAAAAACAAAAACATCAGTTATATATAAGATATGAGATTCTTTTTACTTTTTATATTATTAAACGCTCAAAGGTTTTCAATTATATATATGAAAAACACATCTGTGCGTTTATAACTTCACATGTTAAGTACGAGTGTTATCATTAAACAATTCTGATAATCTCGTTTTACACATGTGCAACTCGTTTCGGTGGCTTGAACATTTGCAAAGTTCTTATCGCCGTATCGACAACTACGGAAGCCATTAGCCGTAATACCACTGTACGCCGCCTACGATACCGCTGATAATTCAAAGAGCACGCCGAGGCGCACATATAATGTGCTGACGGACGCCTTTTATAATTTTCTGTGGAATAATAATAATACTAATAATCACCCGATTATTATAAAAGCAACAGACTTAGTTGCCGATAATATCAAAAAATTCATTGCAAAGTTAGATGTCAAAATATCAATTAGAAAAGCAAGCAGCATTACACATTTCAACTGTTTTGTGTAAAGTGCTAGGAGATACAATATTTATACACAAATTACGTGGGTAGCCGCTCGACGAGAGTTTTTAAAAAGGCGATTTCGGCCTTTACAATCTTTATTAACTTAGCTTACAAAACTACCTAAATCTAAGTGACAACCTCTGGCTTCGGCAATCGAGCGAGGAGTGTTGGTCGGTGTGTGATTGTCCCAAAATAAGGGTTTTCTGATGTCAGAGAAATTATGGTTCTCACGCCGCACGTTATGACTCCGCGTTTCATCTGGCTTAAACTTGAGTCAAGTAGATATGTGGTATTGCGTCATACAAGCAGGTCCGTATCTGCGGTGACAATATCTTGGTATATACTATTTCTACGGTGACTATTTCTTGGTATATACTATTTGTTCGCACGCCACGATACCAAGATCTTGCTGGTTACAGCAAGTATATCTAGTTATAAATTAAGATAGGAATGTAGTATGTACGTCATACGGGTAGGTGTCCGTAGGTAACACACAAAACAGATAAAGAAAACAGCCTAGTTGAAAGCTCTACAGTAAAATGAATAAAAGCAACAGCAAAGGAAGTATGGGGACATCAACACCTCTTTTTCTGCGGGAAGTGGGACGGGGTGTTGATTAAAAGCGACTTACAGTCGGACTTAGAGGAATAGCCAACACAAAATATTATAATTTGGATCTATTTCATCTATCTAAAAGTGCCTCGTAACATGAAATTAAAAAATTGCATCGTGCAAATTCTTGTTAATAATTTAAATATATATACAACGTAAGCACAATCAATGCGCATTTAAATGTGTAGTTTCACTCACACATACACACACACACACACATATAAAGAAACACGCGCGCGAACGCTCATACACAACGCCATCTGTTACCCTATTAATAGCGTATTAAATGTGTAATCCTGTGTTGGCCTTAAGTTAAAATGTAATAATTTTATGTTATTTTATTTCCTTGTAAACGCTGTTGGATTACCTAAATAAAAAAAAAACATGGATAATAATAATAATATCATGGAACATCTCACACATTCACCATCTGATCTGAAATATTTTGCCCTGGGCCCACCCAGGGTTTTGGGTTTTGGGTTCAATTCCCAAATTGAACCCACGACCTTTGGATTTGCAGTCAGGAGCATGTCCATATTTTTAATCTTGTTCAGAAACTTTGTAAACATAAAAAAGTTGTACAGAGTTCAAAGTGAAAGGCTAGTTTTTAATTTGTACTTATTCTATACTCACGTTTTTCTTTTAAGGAAACCTGGTTTCTTTACAAGTTATCGTAATGTACAAAATTGTATACCACTGTAAAATTGAAATGACTTCCTATTATCAATATGTTATGAATCTTCCGTATATATTACGTAATATAAAACACAATAAAACGACGTACGTCATTAACTAATAATCAATTGAGCCGCTACACATAAGAAACACAATAAGCCTTAATACGGGCCCATTTGAGGGCCTGACCTATTTCCCGAGGAGTCTTATAATACAGGGATAGTTTCGTATTAAGAAAGGCTGGCGCTGAAGATAACGGAGACGGACGCAGCCGACCGGCTAATTGTCCGGATAGATACCCGGTTACCCGGACAGACGGCTACGCGGCTATGCCCGTCCCGGTTATACTCGGTTATAATGCATATTTACAATTGACAATTGTTATTTTGTCCGTTTTATAGCTTTTTGATTATTACATTCATTGAAATGTTACAAAGTTTATGGATATTTGTATATTTTAATGTTCACAAAATGTACATCTGAATTAATAACTGTCACTTTATTAGAAATCATTAAAAATCCACAAGTTTTAAGCGGTTATAAAACTAAACGTAGGTTTTTGTGACTAAATGAATGAGAAGCAGTATACTACCACCCGTAATGAGGTTTCGTACAGTGTAGTTCTTATTTCGTGAGTTTTCTGAATGCTCATAAATAATGTAGTTGGTTATGACCTAAACATACACTTAGTCAATTATTTATTAGTCAAATCAAATTCTCGCTGACTCCATCTTTTCTTAAAAAAAGGCTTTCATCCTTTATATTAACAACCCTGTTAAAGTTAGTAGAAGTAGTAAAAAAGAGTTGCATGAAGCGTATTATGAACTGTACGGACATAATAAAAAAAAATAATCTTGTGGAAAATCATATTTGTCACACACGCACAAACGCACACTCAATTTCCGGGGTATATTTTAATGAATCTAATGGTTGTTTTTACAGCTTTAACTAGTGCTACGTCTTTTTGCTACGGGCTTGTAAGGAGCAAAACAACCCCAAATTAGATAAGGAAGGGGTGTATTTAAAAAGCAATGGCGTTACGAGTTACAGGGCTCAGATAGCAGCTCAGGACGCACCGTAGATAAGAAAACCACGCGCACCCTGACCGGTTAATTGCTTACGATAAATATTTAAGTCATGGTACAAGTCACAAGCACCCACGATTCAGGATAAACAATGACTATCTTTATAATAAGTGTTTATTTTTTGTTTGCGACTTTGAATTGTAACAGATGTGGTAAAACCACTTTGTTTCTTCCCATTTTTTTACGCCCTTATTTTGTTATGATGTGATGTTTCTAACAACTGATTAAAAATCTGGAACAAAATAATTAAAAAAAAAATCATTAAGTGTTTTCTGTTGACTGTTTTCGATTAGGTTAATTTTCGGGGAAACGCTGTCGCTCTTGAATTACTCCATTATAACTTCCGCGTTCAGGCACGCGACGCTACTATTTTTCTATCTCTCGTGATGGCCGTTTACAAGGGAGGCCTTTCGGTTTGATAACAAAAGCTGAATTAAACCAAACGATCCGCCACAACTAATTTACGGACTAGACAAGATAGGACGAATTTCCACCTCGGATTTAGAGCGTGCGAAGATTTTGTGTCACGGAACGGCGTCGCGCAAACGCTTAAACTTCGTTTAAACTTCATCTAAGCATCGTCTAAGTCTTATTTTGTTATGATTTTTTTTAAGAAAAATAATCGATACGTTGAATATATTTAATTTTTTCTTATTTATCTAAACTTTATTG